>JAGVSP010001151.1:0-61568 GCA_022494985.1 Micrasema minimum
ATTTGAGAAATAAGGTTCACTAGATATATCTTAAACACTTTTTTCGTCTTCTTTTTTTTTTCTTCATCTAGTATTTTTTCTTCGGGAAGTCTGTTTAAGTTTAGTCTGTTGTTCCGTAGTTCTGACGTAAACTTCCGATAGATTTTTACAGCAGACATCCATGAAACTGAGATGATCAGTATTACATTAAGTGCAAGGCAAGTCCAAGATGATTATTTGAAACATATTGAAATAAGTATTTCATATTGACCCCGTCAGAAACCGAATTCTTGACTGCATCCATACCTTACGTTCACTACTCCGCGAGGCAGAAAGATAACGAGGAACAAAAATGCTCCGTGAAAACTCAGCTTAGCACCAACCTCCAAAATATTCACAAAACTCAAATCTCTATCCGTTAGTTAACATAAAACTATCGTTTAGTTAACATTCAAACACAACGATAGCTTAACTCACAATTTGTATTCAAATTTCATGATTTTCAGTGGCGGAATCTTTTCGTTAAGTCTGACTAGATTTGAAAATCTGTTTTGAGTACTAAACCTACTTTTCTTCCGGAACAATGAAATGTTTCACAAACCCGATTTCAGCTGAATGCTACACAAAATTCAGATTGTCTGAATTTAAATTAATTATTTGACTAAAGAGCTTTGCAGTAAGACATAAATGTGGATTAGCATTTCAATGTACATAGCATAATGGTCTTGGCTTTCAATAAATGTACCTACCTTGTATTTACGCTGAAAAAAAAAGAAATTAAATAAATGTTTACACAAATCAAATTGATACATTTAATTTAAATTTTAAAAAATAATTTTATTAAATCCAGCCAATGGCAGGTCATAAGCCCTGTAATTGCCTAGATATCCATATTCCCTTCCATACCTCTTGTATCTGTTAAGATGTCAATCGAAAAACAATAAATTATATCAATGTATGTGTGTTTTAGATATTTTAAAATTATGTTCCGACCATAAGTATGTAGTAACCTATAATATTCTGCTATCATTTTGCGTTTTATAAATATTTTTTTTGTTTTAATGATTTTGTAAGTAAAATTTCCGTAACCAAAAAAAAATTAATATGAACATACAAATTATATGAAAAGCTAAGATATTTTGATGTACCATCCCCATATTGTCGTAAAAAAATCGTATTAGAGTTATGCCCGGAAAGATAACATTCATGAAATATAAAGGAATGAAAGGAATGCTTCAGAACGTGTCCTCAGATTTTCTGTCTGGATTCATTTACACCAAAACAGAATTCTCGGGGCCATTTTGTTTCATGTATTTTTGCTCTCAAAGCACATCACGTTTTTGTTATTACAAATTTTGTTTAGATCCACAGATTGAACTATTGATTTTTGTATTTTGTTTTGTCCTTTTTCTAAGATAATGGCTAGTATTTTTTCGATTGAAAATTCTAGATAGAAAACAGACAATTAACTGCTATGTTTTTTCGAGTATTAGCGTGAAAATGGTAGCTGTGCTTTCATTTTCTTATAATTCAATTTTCTTGGCTGTTTTATACAATAATAGAAAATATAAAATAATTAAAAATTGTGCAAAATGTATGTTATTAATTAATTATAAACATAAAAGGTTCTTATCTCTATATTATATTATATTAATTTTTGTCAAAATAAGTTCATAGGAAACCATTGCCATGCTTCAAAAATCGTGAGATATCCACATTTCTTTCCCACAATGAAATATTAGATAGATAATCGTATGTTTACACTTGATACTAGAAAGTGTATAATGTTCTATTCGTGCAATTTTTACTAGAAGTTAAAAGATAAATAAATCTGAGCAATTTGACCGCCTACGAATTCATTGAAGCAGATTATTATTATGATTCCGAAAACTATTCAGAATTTCTCCAGAAGTATGTCACGATCTTTATAATAAAAATATTAGAATTCAAATCAAATCTAGGCCAAGGCGTCATAAATTTTGAATATTTTTTTTTACTACAAAGTAGGTGAAAACAAAATAACAGGTGGTTGGTCCCCCCCATTATATTACCCAAATTTTCTCTTCACCCTGTCTTACTACCTCCACAACCCCCCTTCCCCCGTCTACCTCTTTCCCCTTCTAACGCCCTGGAGCCTTTATCCAACCAACCCCTATTTGGTAGAGACTGGCATAATAAATTATAACCATCGATTTTACATCATCATTACGTTTTTTCATCGGAAAACCCACAGGGTTCATCGTCACATCAGTAATTTGGGAATAATTATGGGTTTTCCTCTTTATTAATCCTTTAATTTTTTATAAAAAGGTTGTCTGGCTTATCAAAACTCAGTAACTTTCATAATGCGATTTAAAGGTTTTTTTTACTATCCTTGTTAAAATTTTTTAAATCATTTTAATTCATTACATAACGTGCCGCCCTACCCACTGCAATTTTTTCGATAGACTCTTATTTTTTGTCCTAGCGCAGACTCTTATTTCTTCACATATTTATAATAAGTCCGAAATTTTTGCATTACCTATATCTAAAAATTTTATAAATATTAAAAATTATTATGCCTTTGATATCTAACATTTTATCAATTCACAAACAACATTTAGGAGAATATAAAATCTCCAAGCACATTAAATTTGTCTCACGGTAATTTTCAACAAATACTAAAGTATAAATTCATTTTACGGTCGCAGCTATAAAATCTGAAAAATGTTATCATTTTATTTCCCCTCCAAAGAAAACAGAATAAAGAGAAATGGGTAAATTATAAAACCAGGGAATCGGATATTCAATTCGACTGTCTTTCATTTCATTCGTTCTGAAAGCCGAAATGCGTGCTGTGGAAATTTTTTTAGAGGTGTGAGGGGTGGAAAAATAGAGGTTAATGTTAGGGGGGGTTGGCCAGGGGAGGGGATGTGATAAGAAGAGAGGAGGGAAATGGAAATATCAGATGCCTAAAGTAAATCGAGGTAAGAAATTTAAATAAAAACATGCGCTATTTAACTTAAACTTTTTACGTATTGTAAACAAATTCTATTTTAGGTTTGTATCGTTCGTTTAATTAGTATTTTTTTGGATATATTCAATTGACGAAAACAATTTATTTAGCTCACGTGTTTTGGCATTTTTTAAATCTTTTCCCAATAGCGATGACACTCAAAATTATTTACTAAAACATTGAATATAATCATGTAGTACTGGGTACTGCTACGAAACCAAAAACAAACAAATTTGCTTCATCTCTCCGATGAAAAGGAACACACTCTTTTCTAGACAGGTATACTAACCACTAACCACCATAAAAGTTTATCAGCGTTACGTAAATGTTTATACATTTCCTGAGTGTTACGTTTTCAGTTCGTTAGTTTTTTAGCTGTTCAGCTGTGATCGTTGCACAGAAAGGATGAAAATGGAATGCAGTGAAAATAAGGGTGTGTAGTGGGTTGGGCGGGTGGCTGGAGAGGGGGTGTGTCGGGGCGATAGTTGGGACGGGTCCATTGCACTCGGGTGTGAATAAACCGGGACGTGGGTGTTTTACAACACTTTGAAAATAGTCTTAAAACTCGATCAGGGAAAGAATGCTAAAAATTAGGTTTTAAATTAAATATGCTGTTATTTTTTCCCCTTTTTAATAGCATATCGTTAATCGTATTTTCTTTTATTTCGCTGTCTAATTTGCATTATAAATGGGTCACTGGGTGAAACAGAACAGATAAAACAAGAATTTTAATATTTTTGGTTCATGTTATTTAAATAATAGAGATTGCTTTTTTAAATTTCTTAAGGGAGTAATTATTGTTTTATGATGTTCTAGAATTTATTTTACTCTCTACACACTTTACTTTATTTTTTGTTTTTTTTCTTCTTCTTTCACTACGTTCACTCTTATGTGGGTTGAGGGGCATGTGGACATCACTAGATCCCTCCAGGAGGAGAGCCCTCTCTCGCCTCCTCCCACGTCAGGCCCGCATCCATAAATAATTTAAAAACTGTTAAAAAATAAAATAAATTGAAATATTATAAACGATAATTTTCAAGGAGAGATACAGATATTAATATAATTAAAAATCTCTTCTATTGTTGGTTTAGACACGGTGGATTGAAAAAAGGGTATCTCTAAAATAAAACTTTGAACAGGAGTTAATTCACTACTTTGTGTTTATTTTATATTTTAATCATGAAAGGTTACTAACATCCATACCACAAATTATTTTATGAGTTAAGAAACAAAAGTTAAAAGTGACACAAATTTAAAAAAACGTAACCTTCAATCTATTTTATATAATGTGTATCAATCTATTTTATATTAGCTCACCTATTGTGTGCACAGTACATATTATTATATATTACATGTTTGTATTCATACATTGCGTTATGTAAGTTGAAATAAATACATTAAATTGTTTCTACATCGATAATTTTATACAGGGTGTAACAAAACTCGATGTACAAGCGGGAAACCAGTGAATCTACATCATTTTTTTAAGTCATTTTGTAGATTTTTTTAAATTTTATTTGACCCTTAGTTTTCGAGGAATTGAGTACGAAGTTGATTTTTTTTTCTCGATTTTTTTTGCAAATTGTTATCAAATATCGTGTATTTATTTAAATTAATACTATCCATAAAGAAACCAAAATTGAAAAACGCGTTTTTAAGATGAATTTGACCATTTTGCTTAATTTGCTATACTTATGAGAAGAAAAAAATTTTTTTTTTCAAGCTCAGATTAAGAAGTCATATTACACAATCGTCTCCATATACGATGTAGATTCACCAGTTTCCCGCTTGTACATCGAGTTTTGTTACACCCTGTATACACAGTGATTTGACCTTTATTAACTGAGTTGGCATTTTTTTTCTTCACTAAAATGATTAGAAATCTATGCAATCGATTTGTAAATACTGTTCTCAGTTCTCAGTGAAGCATATGCGACTTGTGCTTGAAAATAGTAATCAAATCATGGCAAGTGGAGATTCGGCCAGCGGCGGCGACCGACGCCTACAGCGAGCTCAAGACTCAAAGACAGCGACACTACCACTGGGCCAGCACCCGTTGAACAATTTATTTTAGAGAAAAAATCAAATCCTTGCAATGTAATGCATTTATTGAGATAGTTGTAAAAATATAATAAACGTACCTAATTAACTTTTAATGTTTTTTTTAAATAGATATTGAAAATATATTTAATGCTTTGAAAAACGTATAAAACAAATAACATAATATTATTTACATTATTAGCTATATTAACAATTTCCTGTTTGCAAATATAAGATTAAAACTTAAGATCGCTCTTAAAATTTACATATTATGCGTGTCTTTTGACAGATTGTACAGTTTTCTGAACAAGAAACTGCACAAACTGTAAAGTTTTCTGTCTCGTATAAAGTGCGCATAGCAAAAAAAGGCATATTAGACCTAAGTTTTATTTCGGCACTTGAAATAGATTTTGTTAATTTTTACTTTTCGGCATAGGAAAGAGATAGAAACACGATTCTTGGACAGAAATGTAGTGGTTGGAGTGAGCTATAACGTGGTTTCCCAGTTTATTTTCGACTTCTTACGACTTGATGCATTATGGTATTTATGGTGTGATACTTGTTAATATGTGTTATTGTGAAGGAGGTTATGTTATTACTCTGTAACGTATATTGGGGTAGGTTTAGTTATGTTTTGCTGCTCAATTCATCGATACAATTAAAATATATGATAATAATAAAAAATAAAATAGTATAATCCGAAAATCAGGTACTTATAGCAAATGAAATTAGTTTTATACATTTATTTGGTCAAAAATTTTGTTGCGTGTTTTCACATAAAGAGTTTCATTTGTGATGCCTTGGACTGGCACTGAAACGTAAGACTGATAATCTTACCTTCGTGTAACAAATGATCAAGATTAATTATTGTACTTGGCGTTAGACTGTAAATGCAATTTCACTGTTATTGTAATAAAAATAATTGTAACGGTTTTAACGACTCTTTTTCAAATAATTTGAAAATGTAAAATCTGGAGGTTAGGGTCACAGGGGTCTATCTACAAAAATTAATTTTTAGAGTTAAGGCCGGTTTCCTTAATGCCAAATCCTGTTTATTAGTGACACAAGGCTACTCTTTGTCGTAAAAAAACATTAAAGTCTTTTAAGCATTGATTTTTAGAAGATAGAACATTGTGTAACTAATAAAAATGATTTGATATTAACTTTGCGTCTTGATCGACATGTATTTACTACAAATCGACTCTTATAATGAGAAAATCTTCATATAATATAATAGATACAGGGAAGGATACGGGCCTCAGAGATTTTGTATTCTTCTGTAATAGAATTTCGAATCACATAAAAGTATTTTAATACATTGCAGCAACGGAAATAAATATTTTTTCGAAAAATCGGCTATACTTATATTTATCGGGTATACAAACTAATATTACTTAAGGCTCCGTAAGAGATGAGTTGGGAAAACCGGGTTTTACTCTAAAAGAGAATTTTCGTAGGTAGGCCCCTGTGACCCTAAACCTCCCGAAATTAAACTAACAATACACCAATCGTTAAACGTAACGTTAGAGCTTCAGTAGTATTGCTGAATAAACTGTTTATATAACCAGTAAGTTACGCAGCGGGATATAAACAAATACAATGTGAAGTTAAACAGATCTTCTTAATTCACATAAATAATATAGAAATGAAAAAAGTGGGATATGGTATTTGATGCCAGCAAGCGTATTTTATTTTGCTTAGTTATCAAATTAAGTACTTAATAACGAAAAAGTACTACTTCCAAATCAAAATTGAATTATCAAATCAACATTTTTTCACAAAAGTAATTTCCTTTTCTTTTTCCTTTTCTTATTGTAAGATACATCAGGTCCGTAGCACAGACACATCTTTTCAAATTGCAGTATGCGATGTCGCTAGCTTCATTCGGTACTTTGCGACAGAATTTGTATGGCGTCAAAGCAAAAGTAATGAATGAAGTTCGCCATGTCGCATGTCCGGAACTTAAAAAGAAGTATCTGTCCAGTTTACGTTTACTACTTAATATAATTTACAGATGCAGTGCACCATTGGGTGCGGATAAGGCAAAGTAGTACGTAGTTTCAGTGTTT
The DNA here is from genome assembly GCA_022494985.1 of Micrasema minimum. Classification (NCBI taxonomy): domain Eukaryota; kingdom Metazoa; phylum Arthropoda; class Insecta; order Trichoptera; family Brachycentridae; genus Micrasema; species Micrasema minimum. The sequence continues at coordinate 7,084 of JAGVSP010001151.1, forward strand.
ATTGTTTATTTAAATAAAATTGAGAGTAAGTACTCTTTCATTTTTATTTTACGACAGTTTTACCAATTATTGTAAATACTTTGGGGTCGCCAATTTAGTCACTTAGTTGGTGACTAATTGTGTGGTACATTTCGTAAGCATACCAGATATGTGGGTGCACAATGAGAGAGAGAGAGAGTAAAACAGGTACTTACGTTTTTTACAATGGTCGTTTATTCACAAAAACTAACTACTGATGCTAACACTTGAATGAATGAAAAAAAAACGGTGTGAAAATATAGTTAAAATAAAAATGATTTTACATTCTCGAAAGATGGCGGGAATAATATTCCTTAGATACGCGTGCGATCACGAAGGGGGCCGAAAGGATTCTCGTCGTAAGTTCGTATGCCTTCGTACGCGTTCGCCTTCCGTCGTCATCTTCGCGCGCGTGACGTCATTGTTGCCCACCACAATACCTATGTATGTAAATGATAAAAACTGAAGATATATTTTTTTTTAATATACAGTAAAAATACTATATGTCCGCCTCGTAGCATAGTGGAAGCGTATTTGGTTGCCGTGCACGAGGTCGCGGGTTCGATTCCCGTAAGTCCATGGAATATTTAATTTACATGTGATTTTCATATTAATATTTCATGTGTGGCGCTGGAGCGTATTACTGATCATTTTACCTTCATGTAAAAATGATAAATATACACTTCACTTGGTGTACCGATGCAGTGCCCTATGCACCATTGGGTGCGGATAAAGTAGATTAGTAGCAGTAGTAAAAAAATGCTGCTTAAATACGATGAAATAATACGTTAAAAAATACATGTTATAAAACAGACTTGAATTTCTTGTGAAAGACTTGGCTACATATTTTCGCAAAGTTCTTATTCTCCTTTCTAGAAAAGTTCTCAGAATGCATCTATACATAATTTAGAATAAGTTTCTATATAAAGTGAATGACTTTACAACTCTCGAACAGAAATGCAGTAGAGTTCATGTTGTATTGATTTTGCTTCCATGCAGGTGAAAAAACAAAGAAATATGATTTGTGTTTTACGTTCATACAATATTTACGACACGTGATGTTTACTGGCTTCGTAAGCTTTTTTTCTCTAGATTTAGATTTAATGTTTAAGTGATTAAAACAGGAGTGTTTATTTTTTAATTTAAGTAACACGTGAGACTAAATTTAAAACGATAGATAAACCGCATTTAAAAATATAAATCATTACAGTCGTAAGCCTTTGTTTTGATTTATTACGTAATAGCAGTATTTTTTACATAAAATATATGAGAATGTCACAAAATACTTAACACCGCTATCAAAAAGTCATAATATTCTACTTATGTATACACATAAATATGTTGAAAATGCAGTTTATTTATAAAATAATTCGTATCCACAACGTACTACTTTTACTTTTCCATATTTATGGTGCATAGGGCACTACATTGGTTTATCAAGCGCAGCGAATTTTTGATAATTTGTAACGTATAAGCGAGATAAGAAAAAAAAGTCCAATGTATCAAATATGCGATATTTAAAAAAAAATCGTTGTGCGTCGGACCACACGGTGGAAGTTATACTTCTTTGGCCATTCTCATACACCCACTCACGCACACAAACTAGACACAGATATATAAATGAAATATAAGACATTTTTCAATATTATTCAATATATTTAAATTCAATATATTATACGTGACTTCATTATTATATTTATACACCTATATTATCATTATCAGTTATTTCTTCTATAATCATTCTTTCATCTTTAAGTCATGGAGTGGGACGAAGTATATTGCAATAGCGTATTTTCTAAAAAGATAATTCGCTAAAATGACGCGTAAGAAGTAAATAAACAAAAGAAATGACAACTGTCAAAGTCAGACCAATACAAGCATCAGTGACTGTGGCGCCAGCGGATTTAAGCGCCATTTTCTCTTAAAAATCAGCGTGACGCGGTTTCTCGACCAACATCCCACCCCAAAGTGTCTAACGGGCGCAAAGAAGTATAACTTCAAAAAAGAAGCACTCATAGTAATGTTTTTGACTGTAGTTATTAATATTCATGAAGTGTGAAATGGATGCCCATTCCAAAAAAAAGAAAACCGCCTTTAAATTTTCAGTTGGCTCGGAATAAAAACTAGTAAAATAATGCTTGAGTTATCTTGGTTTTTGTAAGCGCAATTTTACTTTTTCCTATTCGACGAGTTCGTAATGAGTTCTCCAGAAGTTTTCTTGAGCTAGTGATTTCTATCCCATTTGGACATACCCTCCGAAGATGGTACTCGATGGGACAATTGAAACTCCTCACAGGTTTCCTGAACAACTATTATTCCATTGTTCCCAGACCATTTGCCCACTAGCGAAAGGGACAAATCTGATTTCCTAGAAGAAAATGATAAAAAGTAGAGTGGTGTTGCAAAAAAACGACTATTTCCAAATAACATCACTTTTAACTTTTCCAATTTTTTTAGAAAAACCATTTCTACAAAGACTTGAGAAAAAATCTCAAGAAAAAGCACAAACTTTGTAGTTATTCATTATAAACTATTTAAATAAAACACTTTGTTTTTAACTACTTTTTTACTAATCAAACTCCCGACTGGTTTCGAAGCAAAACGTGTCTTTTTTCAATGGTACAAGTATAAATTGAAGACTTTAAGCTTGACAAAAAATTATACTCGAAATATAGCAATGCTAAAGCCCGCTATATATGGAACAGTTTACTACACAGTTTTCTGTGCAGTCTGAAAACGGTCCCGTATAAAGCTAAAACTGCATGAAAAACTGTGTGCTAGTGTCAGATTTAAGCTGACATGACAGTCAATGTTTTTTATGTAAACGTTTAAATAGACATTGGTTTTTTGTATGCTTTTAAATACGTAAAAAACCAATAACATATTTACATTATTAGCTAAATATACAATTTCCTGAGAGCAAACATACGATAATAACTTACAATCGCGTTTCAAAAATACACATATTTAGCGTGTCTTTTGACAGAAGTTTGACAGACTGCACAGTTTTCTGAACAAGAAACTGTGCAGTTTTCTGAACAAGAAACTGTCCCATATAAAGCGGGCATTAGTATTTTTGAAACTTAATAATATTTTTTAATTTGTACTTGTACCCTTGAAAAAGAGACATGTGTTGCCTCGAAACCGGTAGGGATTTTAATTAATAAAAACGTAGTTAAAACCGATGTGTTTCATTTAAAAAGTCAATAATTTTTGTTCGAAAATTAATTTTGTTAATATGATAACCCATACGTTTAGTTCCATGTTCAGATTAAATTCCATAGTAAAATGGAAGTCTTAATATATTAATTGTATAAATAAAAGATTTATAGCCTAATATAATCATGCACTGCGGTTAAAAACACAAGCAATTAGAGGGAAGAAGTTCTAATTAGAACTTAGTACAAGACAAGACAAATTCACAAATTAAAAAATTGAACTTAAAATACATTTGGCGACAATTTAAAAAATATATCCCTTAACAGAAATAAGAAAAGACTGCTTTGTATTACAGAGGCCTCTACTTCAAATTTAATAATGAAAGGGTAGAAAAGGGTTAAATCCTTTTATTAATGAAAATACGTACATAAATACTATTTCAGGTTTCTCTAATTTTATTCCGTAGACTTATTATTTGTCAAGTAACGACATATTCAGTATTAAATTATAGGTACGTACCTATAATTTTTTTTGAAATTTGAGTCATCGTGACTTTATGTTTCAAATGATCCAGACTCACTCCACTCTACAATTGGTGTTGCATTGAAGTGCCCTACAGTGGGGAAATGAAAGAAGCAAGGAAAATTTATCACATGTCAAATATGTAATTTTTAAGATACCTGCATTATTTTAAACATACTTTAAATACAAGAACAAATTAGGAAAACTAACAGAAAATAACTTTCTTATAGATGTTGCCATCAAATCGCCGTGTTGACATTTTTTAAATACTGTACTCGTTCTGATTCCTTCAAAAATATATTTATTTCCAAAATAACAAATGAAAGGCTTATTAATATTACCTTGGACAAAATATTTTCATTATTTAACGTATTTATCTCTGTCATAAACAGATATAATAATATAATATTGTTAGGTTTCATCTGTAATATGTTTACACTTGTTTTCTTAAAAAGATACAATATACGGAAAATTCATGAGTTACGAGTACTTTTGTTACTCTCGCGAAGGCTGACAAGTTTTCTGTTGAGATTTTTTTTAGAGAAAAGCAAAGAAAAGCAAGGAGAAGATGACAAAGGAAAGTGTAAAAGAAATAAAAACATTATGTGAAATTTAACAACAGTATAATACTAACACAATACACAGATTTCATGTTTTCTGTTTCATTTTCTCTACATGTTTTTTTTCTAATTTTGAATGGAGTTCAAAACAGGGCTGTTTATATAATTTTACCCGCTAATTCATGTAACAATGACCAAGATCCACTGCATTTGGTGTACCAATGCAGGCAATGCAGTGCCCTTTGCACAATAATTGGGTACGGATGAGGGAACATACTCGTACGTCCCGCGGGAGAGTTACTTACTATTATCAGACTGTTACTTGCTACTTACTAGAGTTATTTTTTCATTCTACCTTGGACTGAAGCGTAAGACTGATCATATTACCTTCATGGAACAAGTGGTGAATCACTGCAGCGCCCTATGCACCATTGGATGGGAATAAGGGAAGATATTAGTTGCTGTAAATTATTTACTTAAATTCAGTGATATGCATTTCAAATAAGTGGAAGAAAGTTGCTAATATTGTAAGCACACGCAAAAAATACGAAAGGTTAAAACTGTTACTATTATAATCTATTAGTGTTACTTCAGTCCATAAAATTGGTAAAACATGATGAAGTAGGTAGTTAGGTAGTTTTCAAGGCTGAATGTGCAACTTCGTCCGTTCTTTTGTAGCCTCTGCTCGACGACTGATCATCCTACCTTCAAGTAATAAATTATTAGGTGCCGATAAGGGAAGTATTATTATTATTATTAATAATAAGTTAGTGAATCATATTGAGTAAACTTCCCCAATATTTTGTCAGTGTTGAAAGTTTAGTTAACAGTATGAAACGATAGAGGAATTTAATTATCTAATGTCTTAACGCAGTGAAACTGTCTCCAACAGCTGAATGCGGTTAACGCTTAGCGGTTACTAAAGGTTCCGTGTTGCGTGTTTGGAAGAGATAAACGCAACATTGGAGGGATATTTATTAGCGTGTTGTCGTTTATAGAACCCCGGTGACTATTAAATCAAGTGTGATTGGTGGAACTTCTCATTTTATCTTCTACACATTATGTTAGTTTACTACGAGTCGATTGAAATACTGACGTCCTGTAATTTATAGCGTTTTATTGATTGTCTAGTCCCATTGTATTACGATAAAAAAATATTAATTATAAATAAATATCAGATATTATTGATATCCCAACAGAGACAGAGAAACTCTGGAAACGAATGTGGGTTATCTAGGCGTTATAGGGCTTATGACCTGTCATTGGCTGGGTTAAATGGCCACTTGATGTACTACAACATTCATTTTGTCATATATGGTTATCAGATGATGGGCGGAATTGGGAATGTTGTAGCACATCAAGTGGCCACTTAACCTAGCCAATGACAGGTCATAAATAAGCCCTGTAACGCCTAGATAAACCCACATTCGTTTCCAGAGTTTTTCTGTCTCTGTTGGAATATCAATAATATCTGATATCAGCCCAGCATGGGTATAATCCAGTATTTGTGTACATTCAAAATGCTGTTATAAATAAATATGTTTATCAATTGGGGGATAGAAAGAAAGAAATAAATTATTTTCGAGTTGAGTATTCGTGGATTTGACTTGGGAGGATGCACGGGAGCTGGCGGCCGATCGCTTGGCCTGGAGGCAGTTTGTGGAATCCATATGCTCCACATTGGGATAGGAGATGATGATGATGATGAGTATTTTCTCAAACGCAAACTGTTTTCGCAAACCACGCGTAAAAGCGAACATTTTGTTTTGTATTTTCAGAATGTATTCATTTTGTATGTTTCGTGTTACGTTTACGTATGAAGTCGGTTCACGTCGTTAACTGAAATATTTTGTAAGATGATTCATGTTGTGGTATGAGTCATGTTAAAAAACGACAATGACGTCATAATCTTGCGATATGAGTAAATTTACATTTTTACCCATTTCTTAACTTTATACTATAAAAGAAAGCGATTCAATATTTTATATACTTACTACCAAGAAAATCTTTAAAGTACTTTTGTTGTTTCAAATGACCTTTTAAAGCTTTGTTCGCAATAAACATGTGTATTTATTTGACTTATTAGTATCTATTGTTTTATTTTACAATAATTACATTGATTTTTGTGCAGTTTTCCTTCCTCTTAGTAACTTATGAAGTAAATAGTTTTATATTTTCAAGACAATAAACTTATTTTCAAGTTAATATACTAAACAAACATCAGTTATTTACAATTATGTTATTATATTCAATAAAAACAAATTAGAAAAAAACTGTTTTAATGTTTTGTCCATCGGACACAAATATGTAAAAAAATGTTTTTTTTTTTGATCCATTATATTTTTTTTTGTGACGCTCGTTGCCAAGCAAGCACCTGACGTCACTACAACCTGTTTGTTATTGGTCCCCGTATGCTTGTATTAGCCAAACACTCGAATCTTATTAAAACTACAATACTAAAAAGATTAACGTTTTATAATTACCAAAACACGAAGTCACAAATCAATAAATAAATTGTTTTGAAGACAAAAAAATACCTTTACTAGTACTACTACTTTCCTTTATTCGCATCCAATGATGCATAGGGCACATCTTTTGTAAACCGCGGTTTTTCAATCTTAATCAGTTGTAACATGAAAGCAATATGTCCAATCTAAGGCTTCAGCGTCAATCCAAGATATCAAATGTAAAGAAAATCTCTTTGATGGTGCTATAGCCCCAATCGAGCCTTGGCCTCTTTCAGCTTCCGCTTCCACCATAAAAAAAATACAAAATGAATGTACAAGTTTAAGGCTTTTTAGATTTCAGAATAGGCAGTATAAGTAGCGAAGTATTTTACTGTCTGGGCCAAATAAATTACCTCTCTCATTAGTAAAGTTCAGTTCAGCCATGTTGTTGGCGAGGAATTACACAAGACGAAACTCGTAAGCTCCGTGGCCAGCCTGTGAACCCGATCACCTATTGATTAGCTCTATGTGTGTCATTCACGCTACAGACCTATCGATCTGGTCTTGTGAACTATGGGTGACCCTGAAACAGGGACGTTACTGGCGCTGAACTTTTCCAAACTCTGTTCAATTCATAATATTTATATTCGTAACGTAAACTTTGAGCATTCGTAGTAAATATTTCTTTAACAATATTTTGAGTATGTACAAATCATTGTTTACAAGTAATAGAGTTCGCGGTTGGAGGATTTTGAAGGTGATGTGTATTATAAAATCCACGGTACAAAGAGGATTTTCAGGAGAGAAACACGGAACTAAGGGAGGTTTCTTTTTATTACTAGTCTGAAATTGTAATTGAAGACTGTTATTAAAAATTGTAAGTATTTTGAAAATGAATTATTAAATAGGGGAACACATGGGAATTTTGTCAAACCTAGCCATTCGATAATCATAAAGGCTCTCTTTATATGCAATACGATTAAATATGTGAGAAGAGTAAAAATTATTTCTACGAAAACCGTTTGTAACACAACTTTTACAACGCATTCCGTACAATTTTGCGTTGAATTTTGACGGCCGACAAGAATAAATATTCTAATTGGTTTTTATTATCAGGTAATTCCTTTGTTATGATTTATTTTCCTTTGATTATTGTAAGCGTCAACTACTGAGTTTATTATATGTCCATATTATTTTTATTAAAGTACAGCTTCCTTGGCCGAGGATTTAGTAATTACATTACAGTGATTTTTATTCAATTACTATTTGATATTTTTTTGGAAAATGTTTATAAGCTTCATGACTTGGACACCTTAATTATTGAAAAAAATTACAATACCAAGGGAATTTTTTTAAATTTTTTACGATATCAGATGAATTTTTTAGCGCGGTTTGAAATAGCTCTTTTTCAAATCGCTTGCAAAATCCTCCATTTGGCGCGCATGCGGTGTGACGTCCAGCAATATAGGCGCTCACTACGGAATTAATTTCACGCCTTTCACGGTAGATGGGTATGACGTCATTAACCAATAACGGGCGTTAAAAATCATTCGTATTTTCGTGTTTTTAAAACATAAATTTATAAATGAAAACAAAATCTTTGATCATTGTGTTTTATGTCGTTGGAATTGTAAAAATATACTTTAAATATTAATAACGTTTACAAGGATATTCATGCTATCGGGAAGAACCCTATTGTTGAACTCTTCGAAAAAAAAAGTTATTTATTTCCAATGACCTCTTTTGTCTGGTAACTCCGTTTAACACCACACAAACACATTTTTTAAAAACTTAATGGTGTTTTGATTTCTTTCTTCCTTTAGTTTCTTTCTCTTTTTGTTGTTTTTGGCTAGATACATTAATAAAATGTGAAATCTGTAATTGGCCTCATGATCAGCTCACTTATATTGTTTTCTTTATATTACATAATGTTCATGGATGTTGATTTCCAAATATAAATAAAAAATCTGTCGTATTTACTAATCAGCCTGTACATCGCGTTTATTTTACCATTTCTGCAGCTAGATTAGGTATAACCATTCTCTAGAGATGTGTATGAGAATGTTTCCATTAATGTTTTATTTGCTTTTATCAGCTTCCCTAAGAACCAAGCGCGTGTTTCGTGTTGCTTATCTCTAGAGATTTCCATTACGGGAATCTTTACAACATAATGATACACTTAAAGAGATCTTACCCAGAATCATGATGCGTTGTTATCCATTCAACTGTTTATTTAGTCGGATAACTCTAGTAACTAAAATGGGGTAATCAGTGAAAAGTTTAAATTGGGTATTTATAAAAATTGACCGCCTCGTCGCATAGTGGAAGCGCATTTAGCTACCGTGCCTGAGGTCGCGGGCTCGATTCTGGTAGGGGGTCAACATGAAATATTTATTTACATGAGACTTTCATATTAATATTTTATGTGTGATACCTTGGACTGGTACTGAAGCGTAAGACTGATCATCTTGCCTTCATGTAATAAAATGATCAATATACATTGCACTTGGTGTACCGATGCAGTGCTCTATGCCCTATGCACCATTGGGTATGGATAAGGGAAAGTAGTAGTAGTATTCATAAAAAAAGGACATTAAAATCTGAGTATTTCACTATTATGGGGACAAATTTCTTAAATTTAAATATATCAAATTTCTGTTTCATTGTATGCCTACAAAATTCCTAGCGAAAATTTGATAATATTAGATAATAATGATTTGTAAAACCAATTATTGTATAATTTTTGTCAAATTTAACACCAAACAACTCCTTCAGTTTTGATCCTGCAGTAAAAATAAAATAAATGTACACGTAATTGTTATGTTATCTCTTCAGGATTTCGAGATATGACCCACTAATAAAGGGACCCTTTGACTTGGACCCCCTTCTTTTAGCACACCCCCACCACAAGCGACTTTTATTATGCTCATCAGGACACTTTAAAAACTAACTATCAATTATCGAAACTACACAAAATATTTCTGAATGGCTGGCCTAATTTTCTAGCACTTTTATGTTAAATGCGTTCAACTGAACACAATTAAATACGCCATTTAAATATTTTATAATACCAAAATGTGCGTGTTGTAATTTTACTTACTGTTTTCTCTCAACAATGTCATAAGTACTCTCCTGATACACGTAACATGCATTAGTTAACAAAAGAATAGTTAGCGATGTTAATGTTTACTGTGTTTGGGAAACGACGTACTTTTCTGGCTCTGAAAGGGCGTCGCGACGCATGAACAGTAAACAGGCGTTAGCGTCCCCAGTGGCATCACTTGGAGTCTTTAGTGTTTTCTAGCATTAGTAAAAAAAAAAAACTATTACCCTTGGAAAGAAATATGAATCAATGTTGACCAAAATATGTTCAAAATAAAGAGAATATAATAATATGTATAATTTTTTTAATTACATTATATTACTTTAGTTTACCAATATTTATTTTACTATAATATAGGCTCGAATTATTTCAAAGTTAAAATTATCATCAATTGAATGTTAATTTGGAAATCTGAATGTGTTGAAATGCAGTAGGTATAACATCGGTAAATATTATGTGGATAATTTGCCCGAACATTTTCTTGTAATTTGTTTTTTTGGAGTAAAATGTAAAGTGAAATACTTAAGTGACTGAAATTTAGAAATCAATAATAATAAGTGAAATCTCAATGAACTTTACCCTAGCACGTTAGGCTACCACGCATACGGTAGAGGGTTCCATTCCAAATAGGGATCAATACGGATTTTTTTAAACGCGGTGTTCACATGTATAGATTTTTTCATATGTGATCATCTAATGAAAAATTAAAATTTTGATCACATGTCTGAAGGTCGGCGGCCATAATTTACGGCGTAAATTAATTAAGTAATGTTCCCTTTAGATACCGCGAGTAAAACTAAATTTTACATCTATTATTTTAACACATTTCGTGGAAAAGGGGGCAGGTTTTTCACTTAACACATTTCGTGGAAAAGGGGCAGGTTTTTCACTTTGACTTCAACGAATTAAATTGAAATTTTTTTTTAACTATCAAAATCACACATTATTATACACATTTTGTAAAAGAATCCAGTAATTGTTTTCTGCAGATTAAATAAAATGACACTTTGAATGACCACCCTACTTCGAAAATGAATCCACTGGAAGAGGCGTTTCTATACAAATTTTCTAAAAGTTTCATAACACCACTTATCAAATTCCACCGTCCAAGGACTCCAGCACTTAAGCCAATACACTCACTTGAAATGTGTGACGTAGATGTCTACTGATGACGTAGATGCCTAGTGATGACGTATGAGTGACGTTAATAGGTCACTAGCTGTCACTAGGCAACACTAGGCGCGGTAGTGTTTTTCAAGTATGGAATGCCACTTTTCTGAAATTCTTTTTATAATAGCCCTTGGTGCTCATTAAATGGTTACTAACTACCCTCTTCACACTGTTGCAAAACAAACGCATTCTCTTTGCCTCTTGTGTAGGCACCACATAAGGTTTTGTTAATACATCTTCAAACCAATTAGCTACATACTTTTTCCTTTTACTTATCCCCGTAGAGAAGATTTTCATTGAAATCAATAAAACGCAATCGAGCTCTTCCAGAAATTTTCTTCATTTCGAGTATCGAAATAATCTCATTCTGATTTTTTTTATTATTTTGAATAATGTTGTGTGTAAAACCGGTCCAATTCAATACGACCGACGCGCGACGCCGACGTTCCCCCGAGACAGACGACCTCGTTATACACCATTAGTAAGTGCGTCCCCACTGCCTAATTGGGAACACCACTTAAGGTCGCTATTCACTTGGCCAACATTGGCGACCATATCTCCAGCCATTTCCTCTATCGCACCGAAATTAATGGGATTTTTTTTATCTACCCCCTTCGGCTAAGTCAATAGGAGCCTTTAAGTGAGACCCATCAACCATCATTCACAGTTTCTACACTTTCATAGAATGATTATTTGATATGGCGTCTTGTTTTGTTGACAGAAGAAAAAAAAACACTTAGAATGTGTTTTCATGAAATGTCTTTAAAAATAATCGTTTGCCCCAGGAGTTGAATTTAATACTTATTTTTTGCGTACCGTGCTGTTCATGCAAAATCAGAACGATTCGTTAAAGGAGAGAGATTTAAATTTGATTTACAATACTAATCCATTAATTATGATGAGAGTTCTGCTAGTTTTGTAAGTTTCACGTCACATCTGTGTGTTAGATGCTTCAGAGTTCTTATGTAAAGACACTACCCCCAGTCCAGCGTCTCTCTAAATCTAAATATGTTGCACTGACTGTAGCTTTTGGTGCTTAAAACTTATAATTCTCAATTATTGTACTCTGCCGCCATCTATCCAAATTAAAGTGAAGTTCTCCATTTGCCCTCTTAAGGATTTTTCCTTTTTCGTGCCTACATGGAACGTAAAGATGCCTAAAAATTGAAATTAATATAGGTATCTTTGCTTTATTGACGATAGTTTCTGAAACGAAAACTGTATGGATTATTGAATGACACGGAGTTTGGCTGACCTGACAGTTAATGTTTTTTTAAATCTAAACGTTTAAGTATGTATATATTCGTATATTGCATGTTTTCAAAAATGTAAAAAACAAATAACATATTTACATTATTAGCTATACATACAATTTCCTGGGCGCAAACATATGATAATAATTTACGATCGAAGAATACGTCAGTAAAAAACTTCACTTGAATTTAAATTCTGACTAGGTAAATAAAAAGTCAATAGTAATTACAAAGCAATCTGTTTTAGTATAAAATGTCTTGTGTCTTGTTTTCAAATAATATTTAAACAATGTTGCTTCAATATACAATATATTGCGTCTTGCTTTCACTAATTGCGTTTTTGTTTACATGTTTTGTATTCTTTGTATTTCAGTTATGTTTTATTGAAGACTGAAAACATAATAATGAATAATAATGAATTTCTATCCCGAAAGTAATTTGATACTTGAGTTAAAAAGCGCTCATTTTTAATGATCAAGATTTTGCTTAGCAACAGATGGAAGATACGCCTCAAGGAGCTTTTAAGAATGAAATCTGAAACGCGGAGAAAATCGGTAAGCTCGTTAGTATAATTATTATCAAAAAGCTCTAAATGCTTTCGTAGAAACAAAATTTCATGACATTCAAGAAATGTGATTTTGTTACATGAGAACTTTTTGTTGCGTAATTAATAAACCGAATCGATGGATTCGAATTTTGGATTTATTAATTTTTTATATCTCTACTGAGATTGAATATGACTGAGATGATTAACCTTTTTTCCAAACTCGGAAATATGGATATTCAAGCGTTTACATGACTTATGATCTGTCATTGGCTTTGGCCACTTGATGTATTACAACATTTCCCATTCCACTTATTCGCGAATATTTTTGATTTGCCTTATATAATATATGCTCCGTGTTTGAAGCATATCCGCATTTGAGTTGGACACGCCATCTTTGTATTGACAGTGAAGTTTTTTAATTTTTATTTAGTATGTGGATAGATTTGCTTTGTTAGAACAAACAGAACGATTTAAAAATTTCATTATTATTATTATGTTATTATTCTCCTTCTTCTTTCGCCACGTTCGCTCCTATCTGGAGCATGTGGACATCACTAGATCCCTCCAGGAGACCCTGTCACCAGCCAGCTCTCTCGCCTCCTCCCACATCAGCTCCGCCGAATACATCCGTAGGATGGTCATCGACGGTCTGCTAGGACGGCGGGATCCTGCAGGCGTAAAGAAGGGGCAGCTCGGGTTCAGGGTCTCCCGAGGCATCCGGAGTAGATGCCCAAGCCAGGTCCAACGCCGCATCTTCACGACTCCAGTTATTGGAGGTTGATGCGTTGGTTATGAAGTCAAACCACCTAATGCCTAGAATCCTTCTCAGACACTTATTATCAAAACTCAACAAGAGAGCATTCTGAGCTTTTGTGAGGTGCCAGGATTCACATCCATAAAGGAGCACCGGCACAATGCAGGGAATTAAATTATAATTATTATTTCGGACTATTTATACAGCGCCGTTTTTCGTATATAAATATACCTCAATGGTGCTTTTAATGTTGAATTTGAATAAAAAAATATGTTTTTCCTTTTAGAAAAAATCTTTGACCTTCCATAATGTTTTTATGTAGTTCATTGTGACACACATTAATGTTGGTTATGTGCTTTATTAAATTTTCTCACTATGCGAAAGTGAATTGATCACCTGACACAGTAAATTACAAAGATTTTTCAGTTACGCGTTATTAAAAATAAAGTAAATTGTATTATAAGACCATAATTATTATGACGGAGTGAAAATTCTAAAAGTATGCAATTTAAAATAAAAGAGAGTTTTTGCACATTATAAAATAAATCGTTTTGCATTTTTATAAAATAATTCAAAGTAAGGTTACGTAAAGATAGATTGCTTATTAAACATATTTTTTTATAATATACAAATATACATATTATGTTATGGACGAATTAATTTTTTATATATTTATACTGGATTTAAAATATATTTCGTCCATTACAAGGATAAGGATTTGAGAAATCCTCCGAGATAACAGCTGACAAGAGTAAGTGGTGATAAAATGTGACATATTTCCAACACAAAGCAAATCTGTCTCTTTTAAATTTATTCCCAAATCACAAATCTAAAGCAAAAAAACTATTTCGAAATAGAAGTAACATTTCGGAATACATTGTATTATTTAAAGAATTTCTTAAACAAAGTGGTCAGGATAGGTTAGATATACGGTTAGATTGCACCATGTTCTTCATACTGGGAATCCACAAAACTGCCTCCAGGCCAAGCGATCGGCCGCTAGCTCCCGTGCATCCTCCCAAGTCAAGTCCACGTCCACGTCAACAGTGGACGACCAGGATGCCGAGAACCTGATCTTGTGTAACAGCTCGTGTCAAGATGCCCAGACCCCCCTGGCTTTGTCTGGTACCAGTCATCGAAAGCTTCAAAAACCTTGGGAGCGTTTACATGCCAGAATAACGGGCCTGAGTTCAGTAAGAACTGGGATGGGAGGTGCGCTTGGAAGTAGCGGGGCGCCGCATTCAACCAGTATGAAAAAGCTGTCTGGAGATCGGAATATTTACTCGGTTTAAAAAAAAATGCCGCCTTTATAACTCCTGCCATCAAAACCTGTTCTCCTCTATGGCTGCAGAATTCAGTCGGCTCCTATCCAGGGCCCAATGACAGCCAGGACCACTAGAGTTTTGAAAATAGGTGTCTTTGTAGAATTTAAGGTTTGCGGTGGTTGACTTTGTATAGGAACACTAATGAGTGTAGGCAACGGACACTGTAACCCTTGGTATTTCTGGAATAATTCCGGCAAAGAAATTAAAACGTTTCGGCTGGATTTAGGCCTCAATATACTACGTATTGCGTCCAGAGAGCCTTAACCTTGCTTGCATTTATTATGAGCACTCCGGACTATTAAAAATTACAAACTGGGTGTTTATGTCCCTAAAGTACGATTTTTTTAGGCTTTGTTTTAATTTATTATATCCGTAATTAAGGTTATTATAGAGTTACCACGACATATCGCCAAAAAAGGTCATTATTAAAGTAGGATGCGTCTTTTAATTTTGTTTCAAGTTTTAATGTATAGTAGCGCCTTAAATACTATAATAAAGTTCTATAATTCTATGTTTCTTAGCTATCTCAACCTACTTAGTTTATTCAGTACTAACTAGTATTTGTGGGCTTAGGTGACCGGCGTGACTTTTAGTCATCCGTTTGCTGTTCAGTCGTTTTTTATAGAGCTCCGCTTTTATACTTTTTTACAAGGAATCTTTTGAGCAGAAAATTTTTCCTAATTATTTAAATATATTATATACAAAGAATAAAAAATACGGAATTGTAAAATACAGAATATTTCCCTTTTCCCAATATACTGGGGTGGCTCTGAAATGGGAAGAGGCAGTTTGTGAAATCTATGTTATATGTTCTATATTGGTCAAAATGGATATGGTATGATGATCATGATAAAAACCATTATTGGAATAATACAATTTTACAACCCTTATGTATGGTTGTGAAGCGTGGTGTTGGTAAAAGAAGGATGAAAGTAGACTGAATGCTGTTGAATGCGATCTATATCAGGCGAATGTGTGGTAAGACTAAATGTCGAAATTAGAGCAGAGTGCAAGGCCGAGATATAAGCATTATCGACAAAATAAAGAAAGGGCTTTTACGTTGGTTTGGTCACGTGGAGCGAATGAGTGGTGAAAGAACGGCTAAAATAAGCTTATTAAATGCAAGTGTGTGCCTGGATGTAGAAGCCGCGGAAGGCCGAGAAAGACATGGCATGACCGAGTACGTCAAGTAATTGAAGTGGACATGTGAAAAGTCGGAATAATCGGCGTGCATGAGAAGATGTATGAATGTAGAGGAAGCAAAGGAAGTATGTCAGGACAGTGAGTGGTATGGCGTTTCTACCCTCTCTGCCTACCCCTACGGGGAAATGGCGTGATGGTTAGTTAGTTAGTTAGTTAGTTAGTTAGTAACAATATTTAATAAAAGAAAACGGAAACAGTAATTTAGGTTAAGTTACGAATGTTATTATCATCGCAAAGTTATTATTTTGAAAAACAAATCATGCAAAAAATGCACTTAGTAACCATACTTTTTTGTATGTTTAAATAGTTACATTATTTCCGATATAAAGTCCCCACATACAAATGTAATTCTATCATCTTCCAAATCAAATTCTTAAATCTCGCCTTCCCGAGAACACAATTCAGTTGGCGCCCGATAGTATGCTACAGTCAAATGCTAAAATAGAAAGACATGCGGCACGATGCGATGCGATACGACGCGCTAGTGCGGGAGTGCCTAGTGGAAATATGGATGTAATTTACTGTTAATATTATAAAACTGTGTAAGAAAGTTTTTCAATTACTGTTGGCTGCTTTTTACGTAAGCAAAAAGTTTTGTCTCGAATGTATATAGTTTTTTTTCTCGTTATAAACAGTTTTGGACTCACAAGCAGTATATTTATTTTATTTTACAACTTTTCATTTACATAATATTTCAATGTTTGTAGGTCCTACCTTATTTATGTACGGAGCATAGTGGTTTGTGGATTTACTGCCCAAAAGCGACCAAACAATTGTGTTTGTTGCTTTTAAACCAGGAAAAAATCATGATACTTTAAAAAAAATTATGTATTTGATATTAGAGTAGAAGAAGCCAAATCGACTTCTTGGGAAATTATACAGGTATAACGCTGATTTCTTTAATTCTAGTATTGTTTCAGTCTAGTTCATTAATGATACATTTTTAATTACGTGCGTATAGTATGTATATATTTATTCTGAATCTTAAGTATTTTAACAAGAAGCCGTTTATATTGAATGAAACAAAACAAAAAGAAAAACTAGAATTTCAGAGCTTGTCTGGCATTTAAACCGTGTTTAACATGAATATTACATAATATTATAAATTATATAAAAATAAATATTCATATAAATTTCGTAAATTTATTCATTCGATCAGGTGTAAAGCTAAGAGTTTTCAGAGATCGTTTGAACGCGCTAAAATTCTATATAGTTAAGACCACAGTCATGTTCTCAATCTAGGAATATATGCAATCTTACATATGACATTCGCACAAATTTCAATTTGTCAATGAAACCAAAGCTGTCTTTGCAAGTCGTTGCGGAGTGTATTCGAACCCGGTACTCTAGGCTCAGAGACAGCGACGCTACCACTGGGCCACTACCCGTTCCAATAATAATTCAATAATGCTGAATCGCTAATTCGATAGTACCAACCAACCGCCTGATGTTTGATAAGCGATTAGTGGGTCGGACGAAGCAGCGGGAGGGGTCATGAGGAAGGGAGGGGGAATTCCTATTCCTGGGGGTGGGGAGCGGTGGGGGGTATTGCGAGGAGAGGAGAGAAGGGGTAATCTATTTTCACCGCGTGCATCTCTACCAGAAACATACTTATACTCAAACATCGCAAATCGATCCGAATCATCTTCCACGCGATGATGGAATTGGGAACATCAATAATGGAATAACTTTACACGTGGTAAACCTTGGTAATAGGACGTGATTATTTTGTTATCGGTCTTTATTTGTATTGGCAGATGCTACCAAAATACGATTAATCGTAAAAACGTTGTTTATTTTCCACTTTTTTCTGATTTATTTAAATTTTCGTTTTTCTACAACCACTTGTATTTTGCTTTGTATTTCTTTTATATAAAAGAACATCTGAAAATAAGGTAAGGAACTGATACCAACAACTGATACCAACGGAAAAAAATTAATGTTTTTTTTAAATAATGAATAATTCAAATTAGAGTGATGAAAGAACGGCTAAAAGAAGTTTAAATGCAAGTGTGCCTGGATGTAGAAGCCACGGAAGGCCGAGAGAGACATGGCATGACCAAGTACGTCAAGTACTTGAAAGTGGACATGTGAAAAGTTGGAATGATCGGCGTATGTGCATGAGAAGATGTATGAATGTAGAGGAAGCAAAGGAAATCTGTCAGGACAGAGTGGTATGGCGTTCTATTCTCTCTGCCTACCCCTGCGGGGAAATGGTGTGATGGTTAGTTAGTTAGTTAGTTAGGTTTTTACACTAGTAACATCAGCATCCTTGCAGTTTTGACCATACTTTGTGATGCAGCAAATATTTTTCCAGTGTGGTTAGAATCTCTTCATTTATTTATTTTTTATCTTCTTCTTAAGTCTTACGTGATACGATGTGTTATTTTTTTGTGTGAAAACGTAAATAATCAGATATTCTTTATCTGTAAATTTAAAAGTATCTAATCGGTGGATACTCATTCCGATATTTACTCACTACCAAAAAAATACAAATTATTTAGTGATTTGTAGGCAAGTTTATTTTTTAATTATTTGTGACGACATATTCATAGTTCAAAATTGATTAATGATTAATCAAGTAAAATAATTATTAGGAACAATAATCTAGCTTGCATCTTTTATCCGAAAGGTTTAGCTTAGCTTGCATCTCAAAGGCTTCGTTTCAATTGAATAACAATTAATTTGTTTAAAGGTTGAATTCCAGGCAATCTTTTATAAGTCTTTCTTCTTCAATGCAAATAAGTATTTAATTACAGATATAATAGCATAGCCACAGTATTTTTCGTTTCTCTCGATTGTTAGTATCACAAACAAAATTAATTTATATATTGTATTAATAAGTGTCGAAAATTATTGTTATAAATAATTTTTTTTTTTTTTTTCCAAAAGTTCTTTATTGAGAAAATAAAACAACATTTGAAAACAAAAATAATGCCGTCCCGATAAACCGCAATTTTGCCGTTTGTCATCGCAAATAGCAAATATGTAAATTTATCATAGAAATACAACAAAATAATAAAGTTTACAAAATATACATAGAAGGAATAGAGATACGAAAAATGCATATGGTGAATCAATATATAATAAGTTGTGGTGCATCAATATAAAGAAGTTTTTTTAAAGATTGATTTTAACCAAATTAGTTTTTTTAAAGATTGATTTTAACCAAATTATTCATTGATTTGTGCCGTTATTGTCCATTTGATCATTTTGCGTTTGATATCTACATACTTAAAGTCTTTTACTTATACAAACATAAATACTACCCGAAAATCTCATTTTAAAAAAAAAGATTTTAAATACATATAAGTATATAATTAAGTTCATGTAGAATTGAAAAACAAAATGTAATTTTTATTTGTCCCACGTTTGTATTTCTGTAATCGGTTTTTTAAAAAGTAATAGATTTTTTTCCGATTTTCTGAAGTGTTGACAAACGACGATGGATAAGCATTTAATGTCTTGAATAACAGTCCTTACTCGAGACGGATGATTGAATTTCAAGTTTTCAATAACTTTGCTTCAAGGACGAGCAATCCTGGGGCGGCTTTGAATAACGTCTGCCACTTGCAGACTTAATAATGTTGGAGGAGACATAATGTGAACACGGAGACATACCTATAGAATGATGTAATATAAGAGAGACATATATCTATAGAATGATGAAATAAAAGAGAGACATATATACAGAATGATAAAATATAAGTGAGACATATCCAATATCCAGAGTGGAATATTTTAGTATTCTTTCAGCGTATGAGAAAGAACAAGAATCTTCAAGATTATTTGTTTAATATCATGTTCAAAGATAAAGACCTTTTTTGAATTTTAATGTGAGACAAGAAAACTTATTTAAGATGAAGAATGTTGTATGTAAATGCCTAGGGTTTATTATATTACGTGATTTTTATGTTTTATCGTATATTTTTTATTATAATTGAGAATAATTGCTTTCTCAGGGATATTAAATAGATTTTTGGATTGTTGTGTAATAACTAAGCACGAGTACATATTTATAACGATACATTTTTTTTAAATTAACAAGTTAACAAAACATCAAGCCTCCCGAAGGGGTAGGCAGAAATATTAGAATGCCACACCACTCTGTCCTGGCACATTTCCCTTGCTTCCTCCACATTCATACATCTTCTCATACATGCATGCTGATTATCATGTATACATGCATGTCGACTTTCAAGTATTTGTTGTACTTGATCATGTCATGTCTATCTCGGCCTTCCTCGACTTCTACATCCAGGCACTCTTGCATTATAACTTCTCTTATCCGTTCTTTCATCTGTCATTTGCTCCACTTGACCAAACCATCTTTAAAGGCCTTCTTAATTTTGTCGATTATGCGTATCTCAAAAAATATAATAGTAATAAATAAATTAGTAATTAGTAAATATTACAATGCTAAAATAAAAAATGTATATATATTTATTAGGATGAAATATCGCCATATAATTTATGACTTTTTGATAAAGATTCATAACACTTTCCGAGCGTCTATTTATTAATTTGTGAACATAATATTTTTGTGAACGAAATATTATCTCGACTTCATGCATGCAAGTCAAACGCGCTAACCCCTATACCACAATGCGGAGATTTAAGGTACAGATTTAATCATTAACTAAGTTAAAGATTAAGTCCTTTATTGTTTATTTTTATTTCACATTACAACAATTCACATCATAGTAAATTATAAAAATATGATTTATTTAAACGGAAGAGGGTACATATTACGTTTCCTTTTCCGGATGTAGATATATAGTCTTCTTAGTGGGGGTTACGCAGGTTCGTGGTTCATATCCGGGTCAGGCGGTATGGCGTCGGCGTCCCGGCGCCACTGGGACGCCAACTCCAGGGCATCTCCCTTCATCAGACAACTAAGAAACCTCTACTACCTTCGAACTTACAAAAGATAACATTTATCTTATGATTATATCACAAGAGACTTGTAAAGCTGAACTATTTTTACAACGTGATACCTAGATTGGTTTTTAACTTGGCCATTATTAAAAACACGAAATCGTTTTTAAAATACCAAAAATATCTGTATTTAATTTTTGTTTTTAAAAGAATGTTAGTCTGTACATTTTGCAATGAATACTATATTACTTAGACCGATGAACGGTTCTGTATTGACACAGAAGCGCCCGGATTATCAAACACGAACCTTCGAGAAGCGATGCCCCTTTCCATATAAATATGGTCAGCCGGCAGCAAGCGGGAGTCTATATTTTGAAATTCCGCATTTTTTTTTGTTCGGATAGAAATGAAATTTTTCTGTGAGAAAAAAGTAAAAATTCAAAAGATTCCTCGTAAAAAAATATTTAAAAACGGAGCTGATAAAAACGGATGCTTTTTGCACCTGTCTCCTAAGCGCACAAAAGGGGTCGTACTGAATAAATATATAGCTGATGCGTAGAACCAGAGAAGTGGCTCTGTACTTTTTTTCAAATGCATCAAAACTTGGTTAATAGACGCCTTGCAATTAATAAACGCATCCTACCATGCAATGACCAGTTTTTACGGGAAATCGCGATAACGATATTTTAAAAATTAACCATGGATTTATCTGTCTACGTAGGTTTTATAATACATGTTATTGTTTATACGATTAGCGTAAATAAATCGTTATTTAAATTCCTAATTGAGTATGAACATTACAATATGTATGTACATTGTACTTTTGGTTGTGCTTTATAATTATAGTCAATATGTAAATATGAAACGGTACAAGGACCTATCTTATTGTAATATTGTACCGCAATAGTTATTCCAAGGTAGAAAGCTATCGTGTTTCTACTTTGACAGTGCTAAACATTTAAGTACCTACTTTCCAACCTTATAATTGCCCATGCAACCTTTATTTAAATTCTCACAATTTATTACTTTCTGTTTTAATATGCAATCTGTAAAACTTGTATGCAAATTAGTTTTCAAATCCTCACAAATTCAAAGCAGCTAAAAAATCCAATATTTTATACTCCCCCAAAGAATGTAAACCGCGTCTACATAAATATTAAGATCTCGTTAAATATTTTTTTTATTTATCTACTATCTACCATATAACTAATGTTATTATATTCTTTCTCTTTTATAGCATGTAACAAAACTCGATGTACAAGCGGGAAACCAGTGAATCTACGTCATATTTGGTGTCAATTTAGTAGAGTAAAAATTTTAGATTTGACCCACGGTTTTCGAGAAAATATTCAAGCTCATATTCATAAGTCAACTACTAATATGATGTACATTCACCAGTTTTCGGGTTGTACTACGAGTTGTGTTACTCGATTTATATGTTCTTTTTATATTTTAATAAAACATCTTGAAAAATTCAGCATATAGATACTTACTTCAGATGGCCATAATTATATCTCTTGAAGAGCTTTGCCTCCTTGATGATGACATTCCACTTTTTGGGATCTTGAGTCTTCTGCTCCCAGCAATCCCTTTCGCCATACGTATCCAGATCAGAGATCAGCCAACACTTTGTCCATGTAACGCTGTCTTGGCCTACACAGAAGTCTAACATCAGGTATTAGATAGTGCGTGATAAATACACACAAATAAAAATATTTTCCACGTTTGCAGTTTAAAAAAATCATTGATAGAACAAAGTTAAATATTTGCGTGTTTTAAAACAGCCATTTTTATATCTCGCCCTATAACCGTTACTGCGACTTTTTCATCAACAACAAATTAACAAGCATTTTTAAATAAAACATCAGTAATGATCATCATCATTGTTGATTTATAAGATATACTGAAGTTAAGTAACCAGCAATTTGGTTATCTTGGTCTTTACTTTAATATTTCTAATAAAGAACTCAACGTTTTCGACACATTATTCTTAATTGTCTTATTAATTATTCGGCGTTCCGAAACTTTTATCAGTACGCTGAATGATAATTATCAGAGTCCTGAATAATATAATTAGGAGGCTAAGTAATATTATTAGGACGCTGAGTATTATTATCAGGAAGCTGAGTTATTATGACGCTGCGAATTTATCAGGTGACTAAAAATTATTACGCTGCACTGCATAAAAATAATTATTTCACTGCATTCGGCGGCGTACCAATGCAGTGCCCTATGCACCATTGGATGAGGATAAGGAAAGTAGTAGTAGTAAAATAATTTGCACAAAAAATTACTGCAATCTTTTTTTGCAATTAATTTTATTCTCAGTATATCACACTATGAAAACTACATACTTAAAACCTTCGTAACTAAAAAAATGCGAATTTAATTTGTAATGCGATTTGGAAAAATAAACATAAAATATATATGTACTTCTACAGCAGTTTACGTGTATAGCTATTAATTTATTAGTTACTAGTTAGGTACTGGTATTATCCAATGACATGCCATTTGGGTTAACGACATATTGCACGGAAGCGTCAATTTATCACTCCGCCCTACCATACAAACAAATAATAGTATAGGTTATTTTACAAATCGGCGGGAAATTATTGACGAAATGTAATTTCTCGTACTGCTCGATACATACGCGATTTGTTGTACCAAATAAGCGTTTTTGTAATCCCGATACATTCACCAGGACATCGAATAATTATATTTTCAGGAAGCTGAATTATGAATATTTTCACTTATTTATTAAGGATTACAGATATTTTTTAATAATTCGAATCTTTTAACACAGGAAAAAATCAAGAATAAAGCGCACTTTATACGGAGCAGAAAACTGTACAGTTTCTTGTGCAGTTTGCAAACAGTCCCGTATAAAGCGAAAACTGTATGGGATTGCTTGTATAACAGGGTGCCAGAAAGCACTCAATCATTACGTATCAAAAAATTAAAAAATGTTAAAAACAAATTATGCTTGAAAGCCTATTACCAGATAAATGACTATTTTGAAGATCCAAACCCTTGGACGTGTTAATTTATATTTTTATAGTTTTGTTATATTATTTTTATTATAATTTGTGATATTTTTTTGTATCTTGTAATCTTTGGTTGTGAAATATAAATCATTTTTTGTTGTCAAAAAGTGATTTATATCCCATTTTGAAAAATGTTAAAAATAAATAAATAAATGAATATTTAATGGTCGGGTTGACGTTTGGCTGACTTTACAATTAATGTTTTTTATGTAAACGTTTTATCAGATATTGATATATTGAATGGGGATAAATTCTTATAAATAAAAGAACATGTATTTTATTTAATGATCAGGTTTGATTAATTTGATTAATTTCCCTCATATTAAAATTAAGTTCTATGTACCATATTATTATCCCCTTATAAAATAGGTTTTTTGAGCATCCAAATCGATAAATGGTAGTTTTTTGAATTTTTAAATGAGTATATTCAAAATAGAAAAATTTTCATGGGATATTTTTATAACAACGTAATTATGATGCCCTACTTGATGGATTTTAAAAAATATAAAGCACTTTTGAAAATATTTCATTTGCATGTAATACTTTGGGCAGATTATTATTTTTAAAAAATGTAAATGCTGACGTTTTCAAAGTGGTTTAGTACATTTCTAATATTTAAATAAGCAAACGTAAATAGCACAATATTCGTCGCCGATGTTAGTAACTTTCTCATGCAGAATTCAGAAGTCTCTAGCTCGGAGAAGAGTTATCGCAAAATTTTGAAACATTTTTTTATCTTTTTCTCTCCTCGATTGAGTTATTGAGTAGATACTCATTCATGATTCCAGTCATGGTCCATAGATATGTATATTTATCAATGCAGGGCGATACCATGGCGCGGGAGATGGTATGTTCCGTTCCTATCGATCCCAGTTTCCTACGTAGGCCATGGCCGACCAGACTGGGAACTGCAACCACGGTACACCCACCACCCCGCAACAAATCCCGATCCCACCTCTTTTAAATCCCTCTCTCCCTTCCAAATACCTTTTTCCTTTTATAACAAACCCTCGTTTTCCCCGCTGTATGCACTTTGTTTGCTGCGTTGGAGATGAGGGATAATGCGTCCTTTTTGCACTTGTGGGTGCACGCCATCTGTTCTCTCGCTCTCTGGACCATTCGCCGTTTCAGTTAATAAATACGACTTTTCTTATTTTTAATTTTGTTTGCGTAATTTCAGTGTAAACGTCACTGTTTCTTGCAGCCACAGATGTGTTTCTTTTTTAACGCACTCCCACATTATTCTTAAAGATCTCTTCTAAAAGATCTCTTGGCAATCGCGAAAATTAGTCGTTTCTTTTATGCAAATGGAAAAATATTTTACTAATGAAAATTCTTTCAGTCGAAAATAAACATTACAATTTAGTGTGTTTCAGAATTCTCCTAATTCATTTTCCTGGTAGCACTTAAAATGGCTTATATTTATAACGCTGCGATCGGAATACATGTTTCAGATCGTTTTTATTGTGGGTAGGTAACTATTAAAAATAAGACTTTAATCCACTGCACTGTACCTCTTACCTGTGATGTAATAATACCTTCCTATATGTAATAACTAGATATAGAGATATCTACTAGATGAAGTACTGTTTTCTATCCAGGCTACATAGTGGCTTTTCCTTTTAGTTCCTAAATATTAAACGTGAAATTTTCCATTCGCCACATTAAACGAACGAGCATTATTACTAAAAAAAATATAGTACCTACCTATCAATTTTTTTATTATGTTGACTAAGTTTTGAACATTTCATTTCTAATATTTTTATCAAGATTTTATACTGCAAACACATTTAACTCAAAAAAACGTACGTAATGTAATTTTTTTGTAGGATGCTTTCAGGTATAAATTTTCTGTTTTCTCAACCACTTTACGGGTAGTGAATAATTCAGTTAGGTAAAGTTAAGTGTGTACCGTGAATACTTTGAACTAAATACTAAGTTAGCGATTGTTCGTACATGAACTGAAAAGTTATCAATAGTTTCACTGAGTAATCTGAAGTTATACTAGAATATGGTAATGTTATTACCAGAGAAACTAAATCACTCCTGTCGGAACACCCATCATGTTAGTATGCATTATATTATTTAATTACATAGGTTAGAATAACACTGCCCTATCGCCATGAAAGATGTTCATAAAAACAAAAATAAAAATTGCATCATCATCCGTATGTTACCCCGCCCTTTACAGGGAGCATATGGATTCTGCCTCCAAGCCAAGCTATCGACTGCCAGTTGTTGCACATCCTCCCAAGTCGGGTCCACGCCCCGCAGCTCTGACGCAAACTGGCGACGGGTTCTCAACAGTGGACGTCCAGGACGCCAAGAACCTGATGCCTTGTTAAATAGGCATGTACGATCAAGGCTCTCGTGAGGCATAAACGCAGTATATTATTGTTTAAAAGAAAACATTACAATATATTATTTACTTATAATATCATATATTATTATATTTTTTTAAACACTTTAAAATGTATCAAAACGTGATATTATGATAGACTTCTTTATTACGAGTACGATTTCATAAAAGTAAAGGACTCAAAGTAAATAACATGGAGATTTTTCACAGAAACAAAAAAGGCTTTGAAAAATAATGAGCCTTTAAACAATAATGAAATTACTTCTCAATTATTATCCATGAATATTAATCTGATATTGATGGTGGGTGTTCAACACATTATCAGGACCCTATATGAAACAAAGCATAAAAAAATGTTGTACTTCGTTGGGAGCATATATTTTATTAAATTAAACAAAGGAAAAAGTTAACAGATTTTATGATGGCATTTAATAAAACAAATGGGGTTGTTACGTGCGCTTGTTTCAAAGTTTTCCAAGCGTAAGGAAAATACTTTTACAAAATTACGTTATTCTTAAAAGATTTTTTATCTTTATTTATTTAACCGAGAAAGAAAACAAGTATTCACTTCTTGTGTCGTAAGAAAGGTCTCTACATATATTTTTATTTTACTAAGTTACCCTTCAGAATTTTTATAGTTTACATAATACCTAAAGCCTAAATATATCGGAACCTAAATAAAATTATTTTTCTCGCGAATTAGAGCATTATGCGAAAACCTATAATTGGAGCTTTTTAAAATCAACATGATGTATACTTATAAGCTATTGTTCCCTGTTGGTTTTTCAAATAAAATACATAAAAAAAGCATATAAATATCGACGAAAAAAATATGCATTCATTTGAAATGTTTTAAGCGATCTTAAAAAACTTGTTTTAGTTTGAATCCCTTTGGATTTTTTTTTCTCTTAAAATTACTGCAAACCTTTTTACTAAGCAAAAGCATTTGGATTATACATGTTGCCAACAGACCGAGATGCGATGTCATACCTAATGGCGCATAGGACATTAGTACACTGAATGCAATGAATCTTGATCATTGAGCGCCCTTGAGGTATATTTATACGAACACGGCGCTATGTAAATTATCCATAATAATAATAATAGTAAAATGATTAGTTCTATGCTTCATAGTCAATCATAGGTATAACATATAAAATATGTTTATTTGAAAATTATGAAGAACCACGTTCAATTTTTTTTTATATAGACCCCGCGGAGAATCGAGCCCCCAACCTTATGCCATTCTCTATAATATCGCGTATGATAATATATGTATAGAAATATTGAGAAAAAAATTGAATTGTTCAAATTAATTGTTTTTGACATATTATCTCAAACCTTTAAGAATAAGGTCGACCATTGCAAGTAGCATAATAAATAGCATAAAACCCGTACAGTTTATACAAAGATCTCAAGTAGGGACACCCAGTGAGTTAATTAATTAGAGGGGTTAAACGAACCCCTTTTTTGCCCAGGATGAAAATACGAACGTTTTTGTTCCGGTCATCCTAATAAGCCCCCTGCTAATGTGATGTTTGGAATTCATCAATCCTTCAATGTTCTCAAGCCTCCATTTATCTATTTTGGGAGACTGCCTTGTCCAAACGTTGGCACAAATAGTAGAACAGACTTTTAAATATGTTACTTATATGTAAGATGAATATGTAATATGGGGTGGGTCGCCGATTCGATTCTCGGCGGAGTATTTGTGAAATATTTATCTCAATATGATTTTAGTCATAAATATGTGATACCTTGGAGTGGCGCTGAAACATAAGACGGATCACAAATTATATTTGGTAATAGTATGATTGTAGATAGTTTACGTCAGAGCTATGCGCGTGGACTCTACATGACGTGGAAGCCGCACAGAAACTGATGTCTGATTGCTAGTCTAGGGGGCAATGTGTCATATACGCCATACAGAAAGCAAATATAGCACACTTAACTAATATCAGGAGATAAAAATCTTCTATTCACAATTTATACTAAAAACGCGTGAAATCGTATCGCACCATGAATTCTATACTGCAATAAGTTTTAATTGTACTGGGTTCGAGTCCCCACTCCGCCTCTGCCTCAACTTGATTCCTATTTTGAGCACAAGCCGCTTAGATTTTATTAAAAATAGTACCTATTTACAAATTGAAATATGCGCAAGTATCATAAGATTGCATAGATTTCTTTTTATATTAAAAAAAATGTCGAGTCCCGCTATAGCTCACACCGATTGCTACATTTCTGTCCAAGAAACATGTTTCTATCTCTTTCCCATCTAGAGATTTAAAAAATTAAATTTTATTTCAACATTACTGAAATAATTTAATTAGTCATAAATGAACACAGTTTAGTATGTACAGTGATAAAAGAATATACGATGCAAGTGTGTCTGGGTGTAGAACCTGAGAAAGGCCGACAAAAACATGGCATGATCAAGTACAACAAATACTTGAAATTGGGCATGTGAAAAGTCGGAAAAATCGACGAGCGTGCATGAGAAGGTGTATGAATGGAGGAAGCAAGGGAAGTGTGCCAGGACAGAGAAGTGTGGCGTACTATCCTATCTGCCTACTCCTTTGTGGAAATGACGTGATGGTTAGTTAGTAAGTTATGTTTTTCTGCATTATTGGTTATCTAAAGAACCAAAACAGTCCAGTCTTTTGAAAGCGTTTCCATATCTAACAGTCGAAGACGTGTGATTCGTGTCCGTTTGTATCTGCGATCCTAAAAATGTCTACAGAAGATAATAATAACCATAGGTTTTGGTATGACTGCGAAGAATTCATTCTATTTCCGCTTCTAATTTGGGTTTAGCACTCCTCTGTATCGTGTCGCCTCTGACGATGTCGGCGCTATTATGACTTTTGCGGTGCTGTGACGTCACGCTCCGGGAAAGCGCGGGAAACTTGCCAAACACCTGACGCTGCTAACCTTACCAACCAGGTGACAGGTGACGGAAAACTGTTTTACCGACACGGACAAGCTCAGTCAGCTGTATAGAATTTTTTTAGTTTTAAAAGTACCTAGGTAGGTACTCGTAATAAGTTAAAAGTTTTTTTCTGTAGAGGCAGTAAAAAACAGTGCACAATGGTTTCCGGCCCATCCATCGATTCGATAAAAATAAAAGTTGCATTGATTATTTATACATAAACATACTTTTTTATAAAGTATCCACTCGTTTACGAGTGATACTGGCTTAACGAAAAATAAATAAATAAGGAATCAACGAATAAGTAAACATGAATTATTTTACTAATGGAGGCCTATATAACTAACCATAACACAAAATTTACTTTAATTACGTTTAACTTATTTTATGAAATATTAACCGTTCATTTTAGCATTACAATGAACATAATTAATGCATAGAAATATTTACAATTATAATTTATACGAACCCTTATTCCAAGTCACGTGAAATAAAAAATTATTTTAATATTAAAATTGCTTTCCTTATTATGTTGATGCAGGCAAAAGCTGCATGCCATTTTGTTTTGTGTGGCGTACATTTTTTTATACCTATGTACTTGTTTATGTTTACCTACTTTTCGCTACAAAAATTAGTTGTACAGGTACAGTGTAAAAAGCTGTTTGCTGTATTTCTCCAATTTATTATTTTTCCACACTGTTATAAAACAAAGTAAGTTCTTCAACTTACACTAAACTTAACAAAATACAGTGAACTGTATCACTAAACTTTGTAAGAAACACAGAGGTGAGGCAACGGATGCAGCAACCTTTGGTATCAACTATCATCCGACGAAGGCTGACAAGGCCGTATACTACGTATGCCCCCCGAGAGCCTTAACCATGCTTGTCTATTCTACAAGGTATCAGTTCTCGGCGTCTTGGACGTCCACTGTTGACTATTCACCGTCAGTTTGTGTCAGAGCTGCGGCACGTGGACTTGACTTGGGAGGATGCACGGGAGCTTGGCCTGGAGGCCGTTTGTGGAATCCATATGCTCCACAATGGGAGCGGATATGGTATGATGACGATGAAGATGATGTATCACTAAAATGCGCCTCCTGAAAAACGATGGTTTTTAAGATGAAGCTTTTTGGAACTCAAGTAAAATTTTCTTCTTCTTCTTCTTTCGCCACGTTCGCTCCTATGTGGAGCATGTGGACATCACTAGATCCCTCCAGGAGACCCTGTCACCAGCCAGCTCTCTCGCCTCCTCCCACGTCAGGCCCGCATCCATCAGCTCCGCAGAATACATCCGTAGGATGGTCATCGACGGTCTGTCAGGAAGGTGGGATCCTGCAGGCGTAAAGAAGAGGCATCCGGAGTACATGCCCAAGCCAGGTCCAACGCCGCATCTTTGCGACTCCAGTTATTGGAGGTTCCCTAACTTCAGCGTTGGTTATGAAGTCAAACCACCTAATGCCTACCTAATCCTTCTCAGACACTTATTCTCATAACTCAACAAGCGAGCATTCTGAGCTTTTGTGATGTGCCTGGATTCGCACCCATAAAGTGCACGCACAATGAAGGAATTAAAGAGTCGGAGTTTTGACCGAGTATAAACTGGAATTCCAGACAGCACGCCTCGTGTTGAAGGTTGCTTCAGCAATTCCTAGACGGATTGCGAGTTCCTTGTGCGTGCTGCCATCTTCAGTTTTATGAACACCTCTGAAAATTTAACTCTCCTCTTTTCTTTGCCCTGAATTTCAGCTGAAATAGTCTGGCAAAGAACTAATAAAAAGTTATTATCGTCTCTTGTATTGAAATCCACATGGATTTAAGCCGCTCAATAACATTATACACTATATTATAAAATGTTCAATGTTCACTATAACGCAGCTCAATATTCATGTGTGTCTAATTAGCCGGCATAGTGCATATTCATGCTTCACTAATACGTAATGTGACATAACAATGGGTGGCCGGAGGGAAAAGGGCTAATTAGACATGTTGCTTAGGGATGTAATCCTTAATTTATATCCTGTAGGTATTTGGGTAACAGGGGTTGACATAAAGTATTGTATCTGTAGGCTTCTTAAGCAGGCTTGAAACAACATGACCATTTTGTTTACGAGTACATCTAAATCTATCTCTTCCTTAAACTTTTATTCCTTCCCTCCCTTCTATCCCAGTTAGACATGTAATTTGAAATTTATGTTAGAAACACTTACATTGTAGTTATTTATTATAAACTGTTTAACTACTATTATTGATATCCCAACAGAGACAGAGAAACTCTGGAAACGAAAGTGGGTTATCTAGGCGTTTACAGGGCTTATGACCTGTCATTGGCTGGGTTAAGTGGCCACTTGACGTACTACAACATTTCCCATTCCGCCCATCATCTGATAACCATATAAGACAAATTTTGGAACTACTATATATTGAAATCGTCTTCGTCGTTCCGCTTTTAAAAATTTTCTATGCTGGTGTCATCTGTTGAGAAAATTGTAAAGCATTTTTTTTGTGGTTTTTTTTTTGCAATCATCTTTATTAGTGTAGGTGCTTCTGTCTCTGTTGGGATATCAATAATATGTGATATCAGCCCAGCATGGGTATAATCCAGTAATTTGTCTACAAGTATTTGTATTCATTTCAAAATGTTGTTTAACTACTTTTTATTAGTAAATCTCCTGACCTGTTCCAAGACTAGCATGACTTATTTATATTTAGATCTTATTTCGACAGCTTTGTTAAATAATTAACAAGTGTTTAAGTCTACGGGAAAGCCATCAGCATCACATTAATTTAAAGCGATTTCTGGGCAACCAAAAAGGTGTTAAATATGCTTTTCACCAGGGACTTATAAGACACATAGGTAGAGTACGTAAAATGTACGTGTATAGTATAGACTGAAGAAAATGGAATGCGTAAATCGTAAATCTTGTTTAAAACACTGCTAAAAAACGGATTGCGATGATTATAAATCAATAACTTAAAAATTATTTATTTATTTATTAATTTAATTTGTACAAAATACTTTGCACTCCCAATTGAGTTACAAAACTCATTCTGTGACAGATATTAGAAAAAGAAGACTAAATATTACAATACTTCAGATTACAGAGTTACCAATGCTAAATCTAAAAATACAATAATCACAAAAGGAACAATAATCACAAAAGGAACAATATAGAAAAATTAGTTAAAAAGTAGTCTTTTAGTGCTTTGTTTTGGGATTTCGCCGTCTTTTGATTTTGAATTTCGTTTGGTAGTTTATTGAATTGAGTGCGGGCAATGCTTTCTAAAGATTTTACGCCAAATTTAGTTGAATGAGATTTCGACACGTATAGTTTTTTAGAGTTTCGTGTGTTATGGCTGTGGATATCGTAATTGAACTTGTACTTCTAATGAAAATTCTTAGTTGTACAATGAGTTATTTGGCGTCATGTTAATTTATCAGAATGCCGAATGATTTCTCTATTCATTGGAATTATTATTGCCCGCATTTTTTAGATAGCGTATGTGAAACGAAATATATTTTTTATGGAAAAAAGAGATAGTAGTCTGCCACAAAAGGCAGGAAACCAGTTCTGAGTAGGATTTTAACCTTGAAGATTACTTAGAAGATTATCCAGAGTTCGATAATATAAACATAGACCCCAACCAGGTTGCTTGGCTGAAAGTCTGGGATTATGATTTTTAGCGAAGGAGTTCTATGTAAACTTGATCCTATAATTTACAATTTTTATATTTGTAAAAAGGTACTATTTTCAATGAAGCCTAAGCGGCATATTTATTCAACATTTTGGGGGTGTTCAAATACTTGTACACAAATCTGGATTTATCTCAAGACGGGAGTAGGTATATATTTCATTTTATATCCCTACAGAGATGAAGTAGAGTTTTTTTCAAATTCATGAATATGGATTACTAGTAATTAATTTAACAAGGTCAGTCTTTAAATACTTAACTTCAATATCAATGCATGGATGGAGCTAGTTACACGCTGATGAATGCTTTTCGATTCGTAACATAAATACAAAAACTAAAAATTTTCCTGGTGTGGGTATTTGCTAATAAGCGGAATGGGAAATGTTGTAGTACGTAAAGTGGCCACTTAATCCGGCCAATGACAGGTCATAAGCCCTGTAAACTCTCGAATATGGCGTATTTATTATTTAATTTAACCAACTCAACTGGCCAGGAGGCCCAATAACAGAGGAAACAACATCACAAACATTCAGGCTGTGTGCTTAGAAATAGGAGTCAGGTCGTGGCGGATTGGGAATTTGTACCAGGGATCTCTGGACTCATAAAAAATGCGTAATTCCTAAATTATGTTTTCTCATACTTTGTATGGTGTATTTTCAGTGCGTAGTAACCTACACACAGAGGGGTACGTGTAATATATTTACTGTCAGATTGGAAGGTGTAACCTTGTGCTACATCCCTCATCCCTTATCCGTCTACCTTATTGTGTATAAAGCCTTCTCCCTGTGAAGCCTCCCAACCCCCTACCCGTAATACGGCCGCAACGAGATCGCAAACTGTTTAATATTTCGCATTTGTCGCTTGGTAAATTATTTACGATTTAGATTTGCGGTATAAAAACATCATAAAAATACATGTTATAAAAGGTGTTTTATAGTTTTGATTACAGCAATAATAAAGGTAAGAGTTTTGTTTTTTGTTGACGAAAAACAGAGAATTTAGTAAAAAATATGCTGTAATATTTATGTGTAAAAATAAATCATAAATATAATATATTTTATGTATTATTGAATTCAAACTAGATTTTGCTTCTATGTTTTTATTTTGTAAACTAACGTCCTACATATCGTTACAATTTATTGTTTCGCCCTGTTCGGGCATTATTAAACTTGACTAAATCCGCATTATAAAAATGAAGTCAATAAGAGTTTATTTATTTTATTTTATTTTGTTACGGAACAATAACAGACAAAAGGATACTAAATTTAATACAAAAAAAAAATATAAAAATATACCTAGGTAGACCGATTGCCCTTTAAAACTGTTCACATCATGCTTAATCGAATGACCAAAACCTAATGTTTATGAAAATGTGACATACACACAATGCCTTAAGTAAATATAACACACATATAAAAGCAAGAGTGATCACAAATATTCAAGTTATCACAACCTTCTCTTGAACCCATCTAATGGGTTACTTATTATTATTTATTATTACATTATTATTTATCGCGTTTTTAAAAAAGACTTAGCTGGGAAGCTTTATCGAATAGTGGGATGGATAAATTAGGCGTAGGAAGTAGAATTGGAAATCGTCCGTCTTCGAAAAACGATAAAGATGCGGCACTCATCAAGAAGACATCAGAGAAAAGCAGCTTCACTAGTGACTGAAGTCCTCTGCGGGACCTGCACAGTCCACTACGTCTCTCACACCTCCAGGTTGTGGGAGGGTGGATCCAGTAGGTCGCTGCTTCACCCGATGGAGAACGAATGGCTTAAAATCGTAATTGATTAAAATGTTTGGAAAACCAAGGAAAGCAAAATAAAATTTAATAATGTCATGGGAAAAATGTAGTAATTGTATTTGATGATTTCATCAGATGTAAAATACTCCAAATATTCATTTTTCGTGTAAGATTTATATGATTTCACTAGTTTCTGTAATTATTTTTTCCATTTGAACGGGTGGTGGCCCAGTGGGTAGCGTCGCAATCTCTGAGTCCAGAGATCGTCGGTTCGACTCTCCACTTCGACACGACCCGATTCCTATTTTCAAGCACAAGCCGCTTAGGCTTTATTGAAAATAGTATTTACAAATAGAAATATGTGAAAATATCATAAGATTGCATAGATTTCTTTTTTATAAAAAAAATATGTATATAAATTTGCGTGGACCTAAACGGCCGACTGCTAAATTCCACTAGGACCGGTAAAGGTTATCCGTTAATGCAATATCCTAAGTCTGAAATATTACTTACCCATCCACCTCTAACCCATAATTTGTAAGTTAAAATCTAAAAATGCAGCACAACAACGTAAGTTTTATTACCAGTAATAACGCTTTAGATTTCTAACAATCTTGTCATTACACTATACATGACTTGTTTAAATACTTTTGAATTTTATGCAATAAAAAAATACATGGTAATAAAATATACAAAATATGCAAAATCAAATTAAATACAGTTGACGAACTTTCTAAACATTTTATTATCTGCTTGAGATAATCAATCCTGAATAATTTATTCAATATTCAAAATAAAATTTATCTTTAATTTTAATAATCTTTTAGAAATTTCAAAGGAAAAATAATGGTACTTCAATTTTCATCCGATTCGATATTCTAATAATCAACAGACTGTAATGATTATTTTATAAAGGGAATTTATAAATTACTGTCTATTTAATTTACAATAAGTTTATGGTAATTGTTTACACATTCTATTATTCATGTGACTTGGAACTCGAAACTCAAATTGTAATTTTGTTTCCCAGCTATTTGAGGTGGTAAAAACAAATAAAATAAATCGTAGACGTTTTTATTGTTTTTGTGTTTGAAAACTGTGACGGGGACCGAGGACTTCAGAATCGTAATTTAATGATTTTTCTGAAAGTGCTTTTTATTTGCATAACTTTGAATTTAGTAGGAAAATAAAGTTAATATAAACGTAATTAAAAATGTGAGTTTAGATATTATTACGATTATTTTACTGAAATTCTTGTGATTAGGTACTGTGTTAAGTAAATAACGGTTGTAGAAGATTTCTTTATTTATGAACACATTAAAATAAATCGACAAAAAAAAGAAGCATTTTAACTGGAATGTTCTATGTATTTACTAATGGTTTCTTTTTTAAAATCATGTATAATCGTAAAACTGGTAATGGCCGTAATATTGAAATATACAACATAATGTTTTCGTAAAAAATAATAAAGGTTTTTACCTGTTTTTGTTTGAAATATTAAAACAATAATATCAAAGGAAACATCTTCAAAATTCTAGTTTTACTAAAACATCTAAAAACAACAATGTGAAATATTAAAATATTGTTCCATGTTATCCCAAGTTTTTTTTCATACGTTACTATTTTTATTTAACTTTACTTAGTAAGAAAATAAAAGCAATTTGTGAGAAAATTAAAGTTCTTCGTATTATATGTTTCAGAGATCTCCGCTAGTCGAACCAATAACCTCTCGTGTAAAACACTGTTACATAAACGTTTCTAACGAAATTTCTTAGGTCAGATCTATAAGGGTGACAAGAGATAATAAATAAGATTTTTTTAATACATTTACTATTTCAAACATATTTATAAGAAGAGAAATTTCCGTTCAAATCCAATTAAAGACGGTTTCATGTGTGTGGTACAAAAAATTGTTAAACTTTTTGGTGTTAGTTTTTCCAGATTTAAACAATCACTAGAATAAACCAGATCTTGTCTCGTGGTAGTTCTAATAAATGTATACTTTTTTGTCCTAGCTTTTATTTCCTTGATTGTATCTTATTTTAATTGTACCTGTGTATATATGTGTTAGAATAATTTTATGTTTGAAATGGACTTAAGTCCGTAAATAAAATTAAATAAAAAAATAAAACGAAGTACCTATTCGAGATAAGTAATAAAATCAATTAAATAAATATAGATACTTACTTGTATATGTCATTTATCGAGAAAACGCTTTATTACCTTCGAAAAATCATGTATTTTTTAATAAGATCGTTTAATCTTTATGTTACCATCTCAAATCCCTTAAATCCTTCCCACGTAGATATACAGCCTCCCTGGTGAGTTTTATGATCCTTTAAGGTGTCCTTTATTTTCTTTTCTAAAGGCAACGTTGTCAAAAGGGATCAATGTTGTGGAAAAATAAGATTTACAATTGTGTATCGAATATTTACGCATGGTAGATTTTCAGTAAATATTTTCACAGGATATTTTGCTTAAATACAAAATACCGAGTAATAATATTGAGATAACATCGTAATTTACTGACATTTCCTCTCTCAAACATGAATTATTGTTAACTCGTGTGTAAAAGGTATTGAAAATGTCAATATCTTCGTTATCTGTTTTTTAACGGAAAATCATATTACATAATTAATAATAATAAAATCGCAATAACCTTTTTGTCCTTTTGATTTTATCTATTATTTGCGGAATGTTTTATTTGCATTGGGGAAATCGAAATATTTTATATGTGGACTGGTACTGAAGCGTAAGGCTAATCATCTTGCATTATGTGAAAAGTGATCAAGACACACTGCAAATGGTGAACCAATGCGTTGCTAAGGGCACTCGAAAACAATAAAACGTATTTTTAACTAACTAACTAACCATCACGCCATTTCTCCGAAGGGGTAGGCAGAGAGGATAGAACGCCACACCACTCTGTCCTGGCATACTTCTCTTGCTTCCTCCACATTCATACATCTTCTTATGCACGCACGTCGATTATTCCGACTTCTTACATGCCCACTTTCAAGCACTAACGTAATTTTGGCACCTTGAAACGAAATATTATGACAGCAATTTAACGTTTAGATCTTGAAATGTCTGGAAAATTATTTTTTAGAAGTTGAAACGCAAAATAAAAAAGCGAAAACATTATTTCAAAAAGTCTGTCAGATTTTTTGAAATGTGAAGTGTATTACACCCATAGGGTGGCATAATCTGGCGTTAAAGTTTAAAATACACAATTTATATCCGTGGCTTACATAAATTTAGGCAGAATGTATAATATTAAAGCTGAATATCCGTTGTGTGCTCACAATATCATCTACCTCGCTACTAGAGGTAACCGCTTGGTTCTCCATACAAAGCGCCGTTGGTTGGATCGAAACTAATTTAAAGTTAAGTTAAGCTTAACGTTATGGCGGTGTTCTGCGTATTTTATAACATTCTTCACATTTATATCCACGCCTTTGTAGCACGACCACATTGTGGAAACCTAAATATTTAACACTTTAAACTCAGTATTTCTGAAAATCATTGTACACAAATATAATAGCATTAGCTATAGAACGTTTATTTATTCCTTTATGATTTGTATTAGTTGAACTGGAGAAATTTTTACAGATAAAATCGAATATTTATTATGGTTATACAGGTAGAGCGTAAGGACTGATCATTCCACCTTCAAATGCTAAAGAACATTAATCTCATTAAACACTCAACACAGTTTGGTGTCCAATATCCCGTGCTCCCACTTGCGATCGTTCCCGATAGGAGGGTCATAGTAGTATGTAGTAAATTACATAGACTCATGGGTACATAGATCGTCAGTTATATACAGTGCGAGTTATTTGCAATCATAAATTGTGGATACACCTTGGAAATTATCAAACTGATATCGTGCGTAAGCGACTGATTATCTTGCCTTATTCATATTGGATAATTTAAATGTTTTAAATCCAGATACACTGCATTTGGTGTGCCTAGGACCTATTGTAATGTGCTTTTCTTACCCCTATGCCACCCACTTGAGGGTTGCGGATAAGGCAGGTATATAGTAGTGACAGTTGTTAAAACATAGTACACAGTATATAAGATATTGATCATTCACACTAAAGTAAATGATTCCAGTTATATTACATGCGTGCTACAGCCAGTAAAAAAATTGCTCATATATAGCACCTATAACTAAGGCATTCAATAATTAAACCGGTTAATATATTTCAAAACCAAATAGCGGGGACAGAATAAAAGATTTATTTTTTTTTGGACGACCAATCTTACTGGCATGTGGATATTTAACCTGTTTAATGTAGCTAGATGTGTAACTATTTATCTGGAATGGTTAGAAAATGTGGCCAGGTCATAGTGTTATGGTTGTTCTGTGCCTATTCTGTACCTTTGCTGGGAAATGGCGTGATATGTCAGTTAGTTTAGAATGTAATCAAATGTTCTGCGTGTCGTCAGTGTACAGCCGTGACGTCATTGGTACGATTACAGCAACAATGTAACATAATTTTTGGTTCTGTCCCTATACAGGATTGGTACTACTAATTATTGCTATACCTACATTATTTTACATAATTTTCTAACGTTTAATTAAAATCTGTTTATGTTTCTAATCACGGTGGCTGCAGGACGAGTTGAGATCTAGCCTCTTTTTGTACAGCGCTTTTGAGGTGATTTTTCGCAAAAACAGCGCCCTATAAATTGTCCGAATAATAACTGGGAACACGACTTGTTCCTTTTAAGAGGTATTACAGGTCATATTATGCAACAAATCTACTGTAGACTTCTTGTGGTCCAACTTTACTGTGGTGGGGCTTTTAAGTTTATTAAGAATATTGACGCGTTGACAAAACATCATCGTATCAATATTACGAGGTGTCTAGTTACCTACTACGTCACTCACTACGTCATCAATAGGCATCTATGTCATCAGTAGCCATCTACGTCACACGTTTCGTGTATTAGCATAAGTGCTGGAGTCTTTAGAAGGGATGGAATTTGATAATAAGTGGTGGATTTGATAATAATAAGAAAAATAATAATATTAAAATTTTAAGTGTGATACCTTGTACTGGTTCTGAAGCGTGTGACTCTGATCATCTTATCTTCATGTAATAAAATGATCGAGATACACTGCACTTGGTGTAATAATGCAGTGCCCGATGCACCATTAGGTGCGGATAAGGGAAAGTAGTAGTAGTTGTTATGAAATTATGAAATTAACCCTAGGAAGCGTATACTTTGAGTTTTTTTTATGGAAACGCGCCTTCTTGTGAATTCTCGTTTATAATAATTAATTAAGTACTTACTTTTAAAAATAATTGGTAATAGCTACAAATCTTTCCCATTATAACATTAAAAACACAAATGTTCTGGTTGATTGATCTAGTAGCTTTTTTTAATATGAAAAAAACGTTTTTACGCTTCTATTAAAAGCTCTCATAAGCACCGTATGATTTTTGTCGCATCCCCTCATGTAGATATGTTAAAAGTCCATGGTTCACCTACGGATTGGTACAGATTTTAGAAAATAACGTGAGTATAAAGAAACGAATTTCCTAAATCAATTCCAAGCTTATTACTTTAGCTAGCAAGTCTAACGAATTAATTCGCCCTTTGACAAATTACACCTTTCTACGCTTCTTGTGTAGAAATGTAATTATTATCTCCTTTGATGTTACTAATTAAAGTATTAATAAAATAATCATATTAGAGAAAATTTTACAAACTTATGTCTATAATTTACAAATAATATAGATAAACATATATTAAAC
Source organism: Micrasema minimum (assembly GCA_022494985.1). Lineage (NCBI taxonomy): Eukaryota > Metazoa > Arthropoda > Insecta > Trichoptera > Brachycentridae > Micrasema > Micrasema minimum. The sequence goes on from JAGVSP010001151.1 coordinate 47,569, forward strand.
TACTTCCGATTTATAATAATTACTACTACTACTTTCCATCGCCCGCACCCAATGGTGCATAGGGATAGGGCACTGCATTGGTGCACCAAGTGCAGAGACTCTTGATCATTTGTTGCACAGGCAAGATGACCGGTCCTACGCTTCCGCGCCAGTCCAAGGTCACACATATGAAATATTATTTTGAAAAACCACATTGAAATAAATATTTCATTTTGACCCAGCCAGGAGTCGAACTCCCAACCTTATGCACGGTAGCCACAAAGAAATTTGATAAATAATAATAATTAAAACAGTACATATGTATAATAAATCATGCATAAGGTCGCGGGTTCAACTTTCGACGGAGTTAATATTAAATATAGTTTTTCACAGGAAATTATTTCACATGTGATACCTTGGAATGGCGCTGAAGCGTAAGACTGATCATCTTGCCTTCATGAAATAGATGATCAAGGTTCACAATTGGTGTAGCAATGCAGTGCCCCATGCACCATTGGGTGCGGATAAGGGAAAGCAGCAGAAGTAATTATATGTGTGGCGGAAGAAATACGTCACGCGTACGACGCGGAACGAAGCAAGATCTACCGAACTCTGCCGAACGCTATCAAACAATGACGAGAACCATTTTAACTTTCATCGTGACTCCACGTCGCTTTTGTACAAATTTCGTGCCGCCAAATTGTGTGGCAATCTTAATTCATTTCGCACTTTTCCATTTTCATAATTCATGTCAATCTTAGTTTTAATTAAGTTTCGTTAAGTTTTTATTGTATTTCCTTTCATGTAACTTCTGTGCACTAGAAACTGTAAGTACTCATTTTCATTTCTCTCTGTGCACCCCACACCACATAAAGCAATCACCAATAGAGGTAACCAAAGTGGTGGCTAAATATGTATTGTCAGATTTTTCACGTCATTATCGTCCTAAATATGTACCTAGTGCTGTCTGGACTGACATCTCTCCACTGCTAACTTTAGATTACTGAAATGATTGGAGATGAAAGTGATACAAAGCGACATGATAATATTATGTCACTTGGTATTATTTTCCTTTGCTCATATTATGTCGCTTAGTCAATTTTTCCTCTCCACCGTCGATATGTACAGTCAGATTTTTCACGTCTTTATCGTCCTTAATATGTGGTGCTGTCTGGACTGACGTCTCTCCACTGCTAACTTTAGATTGCTGAAATGATTGGAGATAGTAAAACGTTTGGCGATTTACATAATGCAGAGATCACTCCTATCTCTGACACTGTGAGTTGTAGAGGTGGACTAATATATAACCTAACCGGTTAATTCACGACGTTAACAAACCCCACATTAATTATTAGTAGTTATAAACTGGTAAGCGTGGTTAACAATTAACGCCCTTCTATTTCATCTAACACTTAGGTAAAAACAGTAAGCAGAAAAAGAGATGCAGCGTTTATTATCCTCCTCCTGTTTAAACCTGAAAGAATAAACACGAAGAAAAAGGATAAGACTAGCGTTACTATTAACGTTATTACGTATTAACTGCATGATTTTTCACTATATTCATTATTATGCTTCTGTTTCACCTAACCCTCGGACTAAATAGTGAGTAAAAAAAGGATGCACTATTTATTATCCTTCGTCTCGTTTTAACCTGTAAGAATAAACACGAAGAAAAAGAATAAGGCTTGCGTTACTGCCGTTACTGGTGATTTATTATCCTACGTCCCGTTTTAACACATGATAATAAATCGGTGAAAAGAGATGGTGATAGGTTAAATGTTACCAAATACCAAATCTGAAGCAACTATCAGAAATCATAAAACGCCGTTAATAGTAACGCTTACCAGTAGTCGTAAAAATCTGACGTATCAGTTTATAACCGTTTTTGGAATTTAACGCTTTAACCCACCTCTAGTGAGTTGTGTACTGACAGCTGTAATTTGTGACTAGAGCTCTGTTGCTGTGTCAGACAAAACACTGTACCTCAACGTCGGCAGAATTCAAAAATTGGAAAAAAAAATTTCAATAGAAATCTGCTAAATATGTGAACACGGGTAATAATTAAATATTTGTGTTCAACACGATGTGTTTATCACTCGCCCCTATAAACTTTTAAACATTTTTTATTCATCCTCTTCCCTATCCTTTTTCTTCCCTTCTCTATGTCATATTTTAGTGTATTCATCTCGTAAATAAAACAATGTAATTTTTAAGCTTTATCTTCCCACCAATATTCGGTACAATAAATTATTATCACTAAAATAACTAAGGGTTGGTTGGAAGATATTACTTAAAAGCAATCAGCCCGCTTTTTTACACTTGCAATGTAATTGTACGCGAAGTTTAAATAAATAAATAAAGTAATCTTAAAAAGAGAGCCTAATTGTAAAATGCGTTATGAAAAGAATACCAGTTATTTTCTCGGTTATGGAGAATTACTACCCCATTGGTTTGTTTATAGTTAACTGTTTATGTCATCACTGCATTTTTAACAAGGATATAAAGTTTGCCTGGATTTAGAAGCCAAGAGGGGCCGAAAAAGACATGGCTAACCAAGTACGACAAATACTTGAAAGTGGATATGTGAAAAGTCGGAATAATCGGCGTATGTTCATGAGAAGATGTATGAATGTAGAAGAAGCAAAGGAAGTATGGCGTTCTATCCTCTCTGCCTATCGAAATGGCGTGATGGTTAGTTAGTTAGATAGCTATAAAATAATATAATGAAATATATTCTCCCGTATATAAAAAAATAATTATTTTACGATAAATAATATAGAAGTATTTTTCATTCAAATTATTTCACTGGGCTTTTTTTGTCCAAAGTAAAAAGTAAATTATGCAATGAAAATATTTATTTAACCACATGTAAATTTGTCCAAGCTCAAGAACGAATGTGCAAACTGTTAAAGTGACAAAATAATCTATAATATATTGAAAAATATGATTGTGTTACAAAATTTCAACCATTCAGTAAATACTATCTTATTCTTCAAACAGACTAGAATGAACTCTTGATTTAGTTTGTAAAAAACACGTTATCTCACGTACAGTGTATTGTCTTGACATGGCAGTTTTATGACTCTCGCTTTGTGACCACATCTATCACTCAAGGCGGAGACAGATCAATATTGAGTGTCACTGAACTGTGACTAATCCGATTCCAATCACAATATGAGGGGTATAGAAACAAAAGCAGAACGTCCGCGGATACTCGGAAACGAGTAGGTACCTTTTGTTTTTCCATTCGCCTAATATATTTTTATTATTGATATCTCAAAAGAGACAAAGCTTTGGAAGGAACGGATATCGAGAAGTTTACAGGCTTATGAACTGTCATAACTGGGTTAGATGAACACCAACCATAACTTAAAGTAGTCATCATTCGATAATCAAATCATTCACATTCCAGGGATCCTTTGCTGGACTAAAAGTTCTTTGGAGTCCTTCCAAGTGGACTAAAAGTCATTCGAAGTCCTTCCAAGTGGACTTTTAGTCCAGAAAAGGTTTCTGGAATAGCATGTGATCTACGCTACAAAATCACTTGCCATTTCGAAGTGTCACATGCGAGTTTCAGTCCTGGTGGCTGAAAAAACTCGCATCTGAAACAACGAATGAATTCATGTATTTAGGCACCAAAACTTTTTTGCTAGAAGCTCAAATAGGTCTAGTCAAAGAAGAATCCGAGTGCTAGAAATTCCATATTGTAAATCACGACTTGCTCAGAGACATGCACATTTTATTGCCCCCAGTTTTAATTAATTCTTTTTTAACTGACAATAAAATGGCATTGTCAGATTTTCAAATTTTTTCATCTTTTAAAAAATTAACCCAAAGTTGGATACATAGTGTAAAGGTAGAATCATTCTTACTTTAAAGACTATAACTATAACATAATCTACGTCATTTTTTTATTTTATTTTTTTATTTTTTATATTATAATTATTTCCCCTCTTCTTCTTCCGGTATAAAGATACCAATATCTTGTGTTCATTCTTTTTTTGACTATCTTGTTTATATTATCTGCTATTTTTCCATTTCTTTTTTTAACTTTATCTTTCTCTTTTGCCACGTGCACACTGTATGACTTTCACAGTATACCCACAAACAGGCTATGCCTTGGTGGGATTTTTGTTTATATATATTTTTTTTTATTGTACATATATGTGTTTAAATGTATATCCATGTAAACAAAAATTTTCTTTTGAAATAAATAAAAAAAAATAAAAATAAAAAAAATGATAAACCGAATTTTATTAGGCATGCTAAAAACCAATGAAAAAAATCATTTTGCAGTGCAAATTTTCTTGGAAATCGGGGCTTGATATTCACTAAAATGGCAAAATAATATTGTGTTTATCTAAAAAATCTAAATATTTCAATTAAAAAAACGTGATAAAAATCGAAAGCTTCTGCCGCGCCGATTCGATATATCAATGTTAATTTCAAATTTCTTTTGTAAACGTTCACAAATATTATATTTACAGAAACCCATGTATATAAAACAGTTAAATTTTCTAATTAAAGAGCTTAATATTGGGTTTTTCTAAAACTTTTAAATATTTAAATTAAAAACTCGTGATAAAAACCGAAAGTCTCTTCCGGCTCGATATATCAATGCTAATTTCCACTTCGTTTTGCAAACGTTCACAAATATTATATTTACAGAAACTCGTGCATGTAAAACCGTTTAATTTTCTCTAAAATTATGTAAGTAGAAACCTCAATACGGCCCTTTCGTTTATGAAGGTGGTATTCCCCCGTTATGTTAAACCCAATAATGGTTTAGGGAAGATTGTAAGTTTGGTAAACGCTGATTTAGTGTATAAACTTTCGGTGGCCACATTTTCAAAACTGTGATGTAAGTTAGCGAAGTGTACCACGTTCCTATCTGAATTGTGTTCGTAAGAAACAATGGTTAATTACATTTCTGTACTATTGTGGAAATCGTTGAATTAAGAATAAAGCCTCTATGTGGAGCCAATCAGGTGAACAATAAAAAGAAAAAGCTGCCCGTAGCACATTTTCGGAGTGGTCTTTAGATTAAGGTATAGAGAAATTATACGAAAAACTTTGAGTAAGTTGGCGAAGACAAATAATTCAAAAGAACCAGGAAGTTACTGAATTTACTTAAAAATAAATTAAGTATAAATTCCACCATTAATATTTATTACCGCTGCTAATATAAGTATGTATCTATTCATCTAAATCCATTCTTATTATATCTCATTTAAAAGAAATTAAAACTGTTATAACTGTCATTATTGCCGCCATCACATTGACGTCATTCTTGGTATTAAGAATAGCAGTGGCGGGCACTTCATACAAGCATGAAAGCAATGCCTACCTACAGAAATATCACACAAATATAAAAGTGCAATAACTTATAATTTAAAATATTAACCAAAATTCACAAATAGTTCCAGGAAATATACATTATTTAAGCATACGATGTACGATATAAGTGCCACCCAATGAACATACAAAATCGCGTCAGTACGCAAGTACTATCATTTTTTCAAGAACACGCAAGCATTTTTTCCAGAGCAAATATCATCTTTATTCTCCGCATAAATGTGAATGTGTGTGTTGATTTTGCTTGCCTATTTTACAAGGCATCAGGTTCTCGGCATCCTGGACGTCCACTGTTGACAATCCATCGGCAGTTTCCGTCAGAGCTGCGGGACGTGGATTTGACTTGGGAGGATGCACGGGAACTGGCGGCCGATCGCTTGGCTTAGAAGTTTGTGGAATCCATTTGCTCCACATAGGGAGCGCATATGGTATGATGATGATGATTTCAAGATCATTATACTTGTGTAAAATTCGGGAGTTCTCTGAAATCCGTCGGGAACATGAAATATGTTAGAATATGGTCAGAGATTGACCTTGGACCTTGACCTTTTGTATGTTGGCCCTACACTCTCTCGAAGTTTCTGGTCAATGGTGCATAGGGCTCTGCATTGATACACGAAGTGCAGTGAATCTTGATCATTTTATCATAAATTTCATTAGGTATGTATGACCTTGGATTAGCGACGAAGCATATCACTGATCATCTTGCCTTCTTGTTATTTGTTATATGGTATCATAACAACTAACTAATAAGACCTAATTCAATGACTTCTAGTATTATATCCGAGATAAATAAAAGTAATTTGCTTCATCATATTATTTACGTCTTCAAGTTTTATAGCTACCCGTTCTTACTTACAGTTAAGTCATAGTCCGTATCCCGTGTAAAGTTAAGATAAGAAAATGATTCACTTAAGCATAAGTCAAGTGATTTCCCATATTATCAGGTACGGGATCCAGCCGCTTGAGTTGTGGAGGTCGAACCCCTGCCCTCGGATCATTCCATTCTTGGGCCTGAAATCTCCCAGCCTCCCGAGTGGACCATTCCACGACACGTGAAGTGAAACAGGGTTGGCAGAATATTCGGTGGAGGTTATGAAACAAAGTTTTTAATATCAAGTAAAAATAATTGTTTTAGTGATTATTCAATTCTGGAGCATGGGATCTCTCAGCTTCCCAGTGGACCATTCCACGACACGTGAAGTGAAACAGGGTTGCCAGAATATTATGCATGAAGTTACAAAACTCGTTAAAAGTCGAATGTGTAATGTGACTTTTTAATCTGAGCTTAAAAAAAAAAATTTTTTTTCTGATAAAAGCTTTCATTACCTCATTCATATTACGTTGAATTTCACAAATTCTTATTAAAATGCAATTTTTTTATTTATGGATACTATTGCTTTGACTAATAAATTATATTTGATAACAATTTGCAAAAATTTATCGAAAAAAAAAATCAACTTCGTACTCAATTCTCGAAAAACAAAAAAATTCAAAAAAATCGACTCCAAATATGACGTAGATTCACTAGTTTCCCGCTTATACATCGAGTTTTGTTACACTATGCATGTTATGGAGTTTTTTTTTAATTGAAAATATCACCTAAAAGTAACTATTTATTTGTTTTAGTAATCGCTGGAGATCTTCGGGTCTCCTTAGCGGACACAGTAACAAAATTCCCTTAACTTTTAGTGATTTATCATAACACTACTTTCTCTTATCCACACCCAATTTTTCCAGCACAACTAGTTTTTCTGATTTCTGGAACAGATATTTCCGACTATTTGAAAGTAGACACGAAATTGAAATATCTGAGTATATTATAAGAACTCAATTTTTTTCAACAAAAAAGGGTGCATAAGACACTGCATTGGTATAACAAGTGCAGTTAATCTTTACAATTTGTTACGTGAAGGCAAAATGATGAATTTTCCTTCAGTAACTGTTAAAATATCAGATTATAATTTATTTTTTTTAAATTTCATTAAAATAAATATTTCAAGCTCATACATTAGAGCCTAACGCGCCAACCACTACATCACGGTGTTATAAAGAAGCCTCTTTTTTTAACTGTAAAGTGGCACTAAAAATACGAACACCAAGTTTTTTTTTTTTTTAAATAAACCATTGCACAGCCCTAGAATATTTTAACTTCGGTCAAGGGAATTGAAGAACTTGTTACCACTGAGCGGCTCGTGGTAATTTTTTTGCAATTTTTATTTTGCGGATAAAACTACCCTCACCCACACTTAACTGCTTAATGCGCAATCGTAAATTCTAATCTTTATATTCAAAATTCAACCTCGTAATTTTATTCGTTTTGTTTAATAAAACCCGAAAGTGCTTCAAAATAAAATTAACTGTCGTAAACTAATTATGCCAGTAAACCATTTTTTTATTAATACCTACTAAACAGAATTATTTAAAAAATTATGTAGGTAGGTAGGTACTCGTAATTTATAAGTATCAATATGGTGTTAAATATTTTTAAGAAAACATTTTAATAAAATGCTTGTTTTTTGGCAATGATATGGACATAATATATGATTTAATACTCGATATGAGTTTTTTTTTAATTCACAGTACGAACCGAAATTTCTCAATTGAAAAATAAAAAAATCATCAATTTTATTTGTGTCCATCTACTACTACTACTTTCCCTTATCCACATTCAATGGTACATAGGGCACTGCATCGGTACTCAAGTACAGTGTATATTGATCATTTTATTACATGAAGATAAGGTGATCAGTTGTTCGCTTCAGTTTGGCTTGTTGTTGGGGCGAAATGAAAATAAATGAATAAGATATAAAAAAATGTTTATGATATTTTTTTTCAATTTCGGTAGGTACCTGACTTCATTTATCCATTACAATAACTGTCTATCTAAATAACATATACATAATATTTCTGTACCTGAGAACCAGATAGCTATAACTTAAAAATCCTCGTCTTTCAGGAGATGAATTTCAGTAGTATTTATTCGCGTATTTTTTATCCGCAATTTACTGCATGTCTTATCCGCAACTTGCTGTATTTCTTATCCGTAATTTGCTATATTTAGTATCCACAATTTGCTGTTGATTTTATCGGCAATTTGCTGTAATTCTTCTCTGCAACATATTTCGTATCCACAATTTGCTGCTCATTTTTATCGGCATTTGTTGTAATTCTTCTCCGCAATTTTCTATTTGCCGCAATTTGCTTGTTTATTAGTAATTTGCTGTAATTGTTCTCCGCAATTTGCAATATTTCGTATCCACAATTTGCTGTAAGTTTTATCAGCAGTTTTTTTTAATTCTTCTCCGCAATTTGATGTATTTCTTTAAGTTTGACAATTGAAATAAATCGGACATATTCAGATCAATGATGCACCGTGCACATAAATGTACAGTTTCTAGTTTTTTCTTGTTCAGTAAACTGTACAGTCTATCAAAAGACACGCTAAACATTTATATTTTTTTAAGCGCATGTTTGCACACAGGAAATTGTTAATATAGCTAATATTACTACTTTTTTTACGTTTTTAAAAGTTATTAGCATATTGAATGTTTGTAGCACTCACTTTGTAGTTCTCCATTATTATGAAAAACACACATTTTTAATGTTTTAAACTACTTATTTTAAAACAAAAGTGTGTTTCATTTCATTACAGTGAATTTGTTACGAACCGCCATTGGTTTGGTGAGTAATAATGATTACGCTCGCATTTTCATAATAAAAATTAATTAAGCTCTTCTAAGGTTTCTCTCTATTATTATTTTAGCTTACGTTTTAAGTTACAAATTGTATTTTTTCAAATTTCTTTTATTCTTTTTATTATTTGGTCTAAATTTCTTTGAAACAATAAGAAAACGAGTTTCAAAGAAAATCACGGTTGGATAAAAGTTTTATATTTTTTAGTTGTTATTACAACTTAGAAAGTAATTTTTATGGTATTTAACTTTGAGAGCTGCCTATCAAATTTTATAATTAAATACTCTAAGGTAATAAAAATATTTTCAATTTTACTTTGAATCCAGTTATTTTATAAAATTTATGTTAGAAGCACTCATTTTTTAGTTATACATTAAAAACTATTTAAATGAAAAAACTTTGTTTTGAACTACTTTTTTTTTAATAAATCAAAACTCCCGACCAGCTTAGAGGTAACACGTGTCTCTTTTTCAAGGGTAATTTATACTTGTGCCCTTGAAAAAGAGACAAAATGTTGCCTAGAAATCGATCGGGAGTTTGATTAATAAAAAAAGTAGTTGAAAATAAAGTTTTTTTCCAGTTATTTTATTTTATGGACTTGTATCGTGCGAGAGGAATTTCAGATTTGATTATTTTGAATTATAGGGGGCCATATTTTAATGCTGTTGAATAAAAGCCCTTGTTTTAAACATTTTTTATTATATTTTTTAATTTAAAAATCTGATTATATAAAAAGCTATTTTACCAGATTGGTAGTGTTATGACGCGTTTTTTTATCGTTTTTATTAATCTTCAAGAAGATTGTTTGTTACATCTGCGAAAATAATAAACAAAAAAACATTTGAGAAATATTTCTAGGATTTATATATTTTTTCATGACAATATATTAAAAACAACAAATCAAAAAAGTTATTAAAGGTAGTAACCGACATATGAACCAACAGGTGATACTTGTTTTGTAAAAAAATTCTAAGATTGACTGAAAGACAGTAACAAACAAAAATATTTTTTCAATGGAAAACTATCTCATATAAATCTTAATTCTAGGTTCTAGAATCTTTTCATTTTAAGGGCGAATTTCCCGACCTGAGTTTCGTAAAATCGCTATAAGTTTAGTGTCTGGTGACACGTAGTAGGCCGTAGGCTCTCCTTATACCCAGATTTATCAAAATGCGACCCTATCATATTTCACATCGCTGAACTCTCGGCGTTGTAAATCAAAAAAACATCCCTTTCAAAGGTATTGGTTAGGAAAATAAGATAGTAGATAAATACCTACTTAAAATAAAAATAAAAATCCTTACTGTAGAACATAACTCGGAATAAAGCCCCTTTTACTACCCATTACTAATATAACAGTTAATTTTCGGTTATCACAGTGAAAAGCGGAAATTATGTTTGGATTTTGGGTTGGATGCTTATTTCCATAAACTATAATATTGAATTAAATGACCGCGCGGTTAAATTCAATTAACGCAATAGCGTTGTTTTGTCTGCTGTGAAATGTTTTGATTTTATGCGTATTTCATTATTGAGAGCGATATTTTGATATTTTTTGCTTACGTTTTAACCGGTTTATACAGGGTGTAACAAAACTCGATGTACAAGCGGGAAACCAGTGAATCTACATAATATTTGGAGTCGATTTTGTAAAGTAAATTTTTTTTTAACCTTAGTTTTCGAGAAAATTGAGTCCGAAGTAGATTTTTTTTTCGAATTTTTTTTGCAAATTATTATCAAATATCATGTACTTCGTCAAATTAATACTATCGATAAAGAACACAAAATTAAAAAACGCGTTTTAATAAGAATTTGAGCAATTTTACTTAATCTGCCATACTTATGAAAACTTTTGAGAGAATAATTTTTTTTTATTTTCAAGGTAAAATTAAAATGTCATATTACACAATCGTCTCCAAATACGATGTAGATTCACCAGTTTTCGGGTTGTACATCGAGTTTTGTTACACCCTGTATTATAAAATTTAAAAACTTGTAAATTAAAAAAGAAAAAAAGAAGAAAAATATATATATATATATATACACATACACATATATATATATATGTACATATATTATTAAAATATAAATGATAATATTAAGAATTATTTAAAAAATGGTTGATAACACCTGCTTTAGTTTGAAGTTCATAGTGTTGTATAGGTGTTTTGTATACTTTGCAACAATGTTTTTTTTTCCTTTTTATAATATGTATAATCTTATTCCTCTATGTTTCACTGTTGTTATTTTAATGAATTCTCTAAAAGGCAATTGCGCCGTTTATAAATAAAATAAATATTCTTTACAGCAAATGAAACAGGTTCGTTTTCATATATGGAATGAATGAGGCCATTAGAAGCATAGTCAGCAACCTCCATCTGTTACTTAAGCTCTTTTATGGCATGTATTAGCATAATTTTGGTATAAAAATAACATGCAGCTAATGAAAAATGCGCACTTTAGGTAACTGATGGTGTATGCCAATTCAAATAATGTTACAAACATATTCTTCTTTTACAATTTGAATAAAATAACAGCTTGAAATACACAGAGCAGTTATTATCGTCAATAATATTATTTTCTAAAAGAAACCTGTTAATATTAAAAAGGCAACTCAGGGTTAGGGATGATTTCAACAAAGCTGGATTTGAAATGATCGGGTAACGCTTTCAATGGGATATTCGTATTTCTAAAGGTCTATATAGAAAACAAACTTAGGTAGGTAAGTACATACTTCAGAACCAATGCCCGATAACAGGCTTTTCTTTGAAATTTGGTGAAGGATTTTGTTATCTTTAATTTTGTTCTGCTTGTTACCTTAAAGGATCTTGAATTTTAAACCAATAGGATTTCGCGAGGTATAAATTAAAGTAGTTGGTTTTAAAGGACAAGATCACTGCGTCCTAGGGCATGAGAAACTAGAGGAGACCAAAAGGAGACAAACAGAAAACGATTTTTTAGTTAAGTGATTGTCGATTTTGTAGGTTAACGGTTGTACCTTCACTGTCAATATAATATGATACTACTACTACTACTTTCCCTTATCCGCACCCAATGGTGCATAGGGCACTGCATTGGTTCACCAAGTGCAGTGAATCTTGATCACTTGTTACATGAAGGCAATATGATCAGTCTTACGCTTCAGTACCAGTCCAAGGTATCACACATGAAATATTAATGTGAAAATCACATGTAAATAAACATTTCGTGTTGACCCCCTACGGGAATCGAACCCGCGACCTCATGCATGTAATATTATACAAAATCCAAAAAACAGCTTGTATCACCGATCGATGGCTGGTGTAGATATTCGCTGAGTGGAATGGGGAATATTGGGAATAATGGGTAATACGTCAAGTGGCTACTAAACCCAGCCATAAGCCCTGTAAACGCTTAAATATCCATATTCCTGAAGAAAAAAGGAAAAAAGCTTATTTGTCCCTATTGAGATAAAAATAAAAGGGTTACTCGGTAGACTTAGCTCAATTTTAACTTGAAATTTTATCAAAATTGCTCATATTTCATCAGATTTCTCACAGTTTATTATTCATGCAAGTTATTTAAAGAAAATATTACTCTCTTTAACTCCATATTGAGATTAATCTTGAACCGAAACAGATGCAAGGTTGTTTACGAAATACAAAATTTTATTTTTCAACAAAAAATATTTAATATTATGTTATACCTTGGACTGGGCATGCGACCGTCTTCCCTTCATATGAGAAATTATTAAGATTAACTGCACTTGGTGTACCAATGCAAAGCCTTATGCACCTTTGGGTGCAGATAGAGGAAAGTATGTAGTAGAAGTAAAAAAATACATGTAAGTTTACTAATTGTTTTTTTTTTGGGTAATTTAGAAAAGTTGGTATTCAAAAGTTTTGAAAGTTTTCTCGTGTGGTCAAAAAATAACAAGCTAAACGTTAAAAAAATTGCACCTTCGAATTCCCGCCATGTTATGACATGGAACCAGGATATTTAAATTTAGAACTCTTTAGACAACAGAACTGATCGGAAAATAAGCTTCTTTGTTTCGTTTTGTCACTTTTTTTTGTTTTCTAAACGTACGAGCCCGTCTAACAAATTAATTGGTATGTTCCCGCTAATCTGGCCTGGACGGTTGCCAAATTATCTGTTCTGATAGGCAGACAATCTGAGCCTTGAAAATTTGAGACGACTCACACGAAAATATTTCCACTTGTGTAAAGCGATAAAGTTTTTTTTGTCCCGGAGATAAGATTGGAAATTGATTGTGTTTTCTCTCTGCAAGCAATTTACAAGCATTCACAGTCCGTTAGTTTAGACTTTAAATTCTTGCCCTTGGCGTATAAAGTTATGACCCTTATCTAAATTATTATCGTATTAAACAAATAATTTATGGATTAACATGAAATTATCTTTCAATTCATCATCATCATCATCTCAGCCCGTTGAGGTCCACTGCTGTACATAGGCCTCCCCCTGCCGTCTCCACTCCTCCCGATCCTGCGCCGTCCCCATCCACTGTCTCTTCCAGCAGACTTCCTGATGTCGTCCACCCATCTCATCGGTGGACGTTCTTGAGGCCTCTGGTTCCTCGGTCTCCACACCAGAACGCGTTTCGTCCATCTGTCGTCCGTCATTCTGGCTATGTGACCGGCCCATTTCCACTTCAACCAAGCAATTCGCTGCACCACGTCGCAGACCTTTGTCTGGCGTCGGATCCAATCGTTCCTTTTTCGGTCTCTTAATGTTATTCCAAGCATAATCCTCTCCATGCTCCTCTGTGCAACTTGCAACTTATGGGAAGATTGCTTGGGCAGAGTCATTGTTTCCGCGCCATAAGTAAGGACGGGCAGAATGCATTGGTTGAATACTCGAGTCTTGAGTGAGTTGGGAATGGAGCTTCGGAATGTGGAATTTAGCTTTCCAAAAGCCACCCAAGAGAGATTTATCCTCCTATCCACCCGTGTTGACGTTTGTCATCAATT
>JAGVSP010001152.1:0-41578 GCA_022494985.1 Micrasema minimum
AAAAACTTGGTATTTATTTTTTTTATAAAAAAACATAAAAACACTCATTATTGTATAAAAAATTTTCAAATTAAAATTTTTTAACATAACGTCTTTAGAATTTTTAAAGCTTAAAAGACACTGTATTTTTTTCCCGAATTATCGTATGTTTTGGAGCATGAAAATTAGTCATGTGAAAACTTAGACTATATTATATTTCTTAATTGCGAATCTCTCGAGGCGAATGTGTGGTAAGACTGTGTATAATAGTTGTACAAATGTCTAAATTTAGAGCAGAGTGCCAAGCGTATGAGATAAGCATTATCCGACAAAATCAAGAAAGGACTTTTACGATGGTTTGGTCATGTGGGAGCGGAATGTAGATGACGTAAGAACGCGTCAGAAGAAAGTTTAAATGCAGGCAGTCATCCTGTACGATGATCAGAAAATATTTGATAATTTACTAACAACTTGACAACCATTCAAACTGATCTTCAATACAACAATCGTCGTATCAAGTTAATCTAGAATTTTGTATTAGAATAATAAATTTGTAACATCATTTTAGGAGTTCCTCATGTATCTTGTTTTGGGCCCATTATAAAAATAAAGAAATAAAAATTAAAGAGAGGACATCTACGTTTGTTCGGTCAATGTGTAGCGAATAGAATGATGAAAAACGGCCATAAAGGATTTACGGTTGTCGATCGTGACTGGTTGAATAAGTCGATGAAGGCCGAAAAAGACATTGCATGAACAAGTTACAACAAATACGTGAAAATGATGAAAAGACAGGAATAATCCTACGTGCGTGCAATGAGGAAGCTGTATTGAAGTGTGAGGAATCGAGGAAAGTTGTGCCAGAACAGAGTGTGTGGCGTTCTTTCCTCTCTGCCTACACCTTCGGGGAAATGGCGTTGAATATAATTTTTTTTTATTTAAATAATATTTGCTTAAAAGAACAGACTGAAAGCTTGTCATCGACTGATTAAATGGTATGCCTATGTAAACAATTCCGACGTACAAGGGTTTTGTGAAGTTATATGTAAGTATAAAATAGTTTGGCTTGGTTGTAATAAATAGCTCAACAGCCACTAAACCCGCCTATCCAGTACAATATATCAAAGTGTAACCATAAAAAATAGTATCATAATACTATCTTCCGTTTCGAAATTTGGATTATGAGTTATCGAAAAATTTTCGTTATCGGTCATCTGTTGTCGAAGGACTTTTCAGATTCTAATGTTATTTTTAGTGAATCAAATCTTTGCTGCTGTCTTCATCATCCTTAATTCACGGTTTCGATATACGTGGAGAGTGTTTATGTAACCTCAAATCATCACTGTTGTTTATATAATTTGTTTATTTTTTCCTTTGTGAGCGTTTTGCCGCCAGTTTTTTGTCCATTATATTTAATTCCCTCGTCAAATATGAACTCACCAAAATTGATTTCGACAAGGCAGACAGCCTGGGGGGGGGGGGGAGGTACACGCACACACACACCCCAGGGGGGGGGGGGGGGGGGGGGGGGGGGGGGGGGGGGGTTAAAAAATGACCCCCCCCAAACAACCACCCCCCGTGTAATCATATATAACCGAACCGTGGGTCACGCACACACACACAATCTGCACTGTAAACATACTTATACCATTTCTTATTCCGTGCTAATACTCGTCCCGTATTCAGTAACCAAAGTGCCTCAACCTTAGGCTACACCTGCCCTGATGAAGAAGCAGAGTAAGGCCGAAAAAGACATGGCATGTACCAAGTACGACTTGAAGTGGACATATGTAAAAAGTTCGAATAATCGGCGTATGTGCATGAGTGAGGAAGTATGTCAAGACAGAAGTGTGTATGTGCGTTCTATCTTGATGTTTAGTTAGTATGTTAGCCTTGAATACACAAATAAAAAATACATTTCGATGTAAATTCCATTTGGATTCTGTCGATAATCAAAATCCGGGTCCACAAGCTAAACGCTATTTGCTATCGCCACAATACCTACTCGTTATAGTAGTTAATGATAGTTTCCCGCACTTAAAGAAGCCAATGCTGATAGGGTGACCAACTTTGTGAAAATATAAATTTTTACATTCAACATATGATTTTAATTTTACGATTCGCAATCAAAGAAACTTTTTTAACAAAATTATTCGAATCGTATTCCTTTTAGAGGAATTAGAAAGGTCACCGTTGACCAAATTGAGAGATACATTAGAAATAATGTTATTTTGTTGTTTTCAGCTTAATTTTATACAATTGATTAACTTACATAATGTACATTCAAATTGAATAAAAAATGATCAATTCTTTACTATTTTAACAGAAAAACAACTATTGTTAAATAATATTTACATACTAATGAAATTAATATTCACGTTTTGTCAATCATATACGAAAACGTAAACTGTAAAATTTTAGTAGTAATAAAAATTTAACGGCTTTGTATCAAAAAAAAGTCATAAAACATAATGTTAATATAAAAAAATTAATAAGAAAAAAAATGGTACTTGTGCCGTAAATAATTTAAATAATAAATAAAATATGGTCATACAAAATGGAAAATTCCTTAAAAACAATTCAAAATGTAACATTACGTTTTTATTGTCCACGCGCTTACCAAGCACCTAAGTTATACCATAAGGCCGTTAATTACCCTAACAAAGGTAGTATTAAACTTAAAGTCTCAACATAAATAAAGATATAATTTAAACCTTTCTTTAGTTTCAAGCCGCCCCGACCCTGTAACATTACACAAGGAGAAAATATGAATCAAAAGAAGTTAGAAACTCCAGCGAGACAGAGGCGGCTCTAAATATTAGGACAAAACGCGATCAGTCCGCCCGCACCCGCGATCATCTCTCCATACAACCATACTCCCCGGATTTTAACTGGAATTTAGAACTAGAACAAAGATTTTTTTACACATTTTATATATCGATTATAAGCTTGTGTTTTTTGTCATTTTTTTTATTGAGTGTAAATAAATTACAATAATTAAATTAAACAAGAGTAAATCGATACAAACATTAATTCATTCATTATACCATTCCGCTCCCTATGTGGAGCATATGGAATCCACAAACTGCCTCCAGGCCGCGCATCCTCCCAAGTCAAGTCCACGTCCCGCAGCTCTGACGCAAACTGCCGACGAATTGTCAACAGTGGACGACCAGGACGCCGAGAACCTGATGCCTTGTAAAATAGGCAAGCATGGTTAAGGCTCTCGGGAGGCATATTTATGTAGTATATTGCCCAGCCACCCGAAACGCCTTCGCCGGATGTCAGTAGATACCAAGGGTTGCTGTGTCCGCGCAAACATGCTTCCGGTAAAAAAATAAAAATAATCTTTCAAATTGTTTAAAATTTTATTTTAATTTTTGTAATGGGATGGAGACTCCTGTCAATACTTTTAGTTATATAGTGTAAATAGGTCATTTTTATAATAAATATAAAACGTAATGTGTGAAAACAATAATTGATCTATTCTTAAATCCCGGGGGTACTTCAAGGAATCCTGTTGTACGGAGCAACAGAGCGAGCGAGCCGACCGCGCTTCCTCTTAATATAATTATTAAATCCGCTTTCTCGGAAGTTCGCGTTTTTTTCATCCGAGATATACAAACAATGAGAGTTTATGAAATGTGTTTGAAAAAGTTTTCCGTTTTGTTGTGCCGGAACTTTTCTAAAAAAAATATTAGCGGGATAAAGTCAAACCTTAATGAATAAGACCTCCCACTTCGCGAATCCGGGAAAATGAATGATTAAGGGTGATAATATACCTTGCTATTTCTTTTCAAAATTAATTTGGTTTTTTACATTTAGATATTTCATATTGTGTGTTATCTTGCTACCTCAGAAGCGTTAGGCCGATCATCTATATATTATATGGTTAAGGTAGAATGGATGAATGGTTCGGATAAGAGAAAGTTAGGTATTTACAATAAAGTTTTAGAAAATAATAAAAAGTATAATTGTACCGTTATAAAATATACTAAGCCAACTCAAATCATTAATTTACTGTATTGATAAAATCGTTAAACTTGAAACGGTTTAAACATATATTTATTTGGTATTATTGATATTTCAAAATGTTGTTAAAATATTTACTGGTTAAAAAATAAAGCAAAACAAAAATGGGAGAGACATCTTCAGGCTTCTAGTAAAAGTAATAAAGCTCGGAGAGCCTTACCTACACCAATAAAGATAGATTGCCAAAAATGCTTAACAATCTTCTCAACAGATGTCACAAGAGAGAAAAAATGTTAAAAACTGTCGAGAAAACCAACTCAAATGTGGATACTTCGGTACAAACTCAATATATATTAGTAGTTTCAAAAATTTGTCGTATATGGTTGTCAGATGATGGGCGGAATGGGGAATGTTTGTAGTACATCAAGTGGCCACTTAACCCAGCCAATGACATTTCATAAGCCCTGTAAACGCCTAGATAATCCACATTCGTTTCCAGAGTATCTCTGTCTCTGTTGGGATATCAATAATATCTGATATCAGCCCAGCATGGGTATAATCCAGTAATTTGTTTACAAGTATTTGTATACGTTCAAAATGTTGTTATATATTTATTTATTTAAAACTTCATGTACAATTACAAAGCAAGAGTACAAGGGCGGGCTTATTGCTATTAAGCAATATCTTCCAACCAACCCTTGTATATGTACACATTAAACTGTAAAAAATGCATTTAAAAATTAAACAAAATATCCTGAAACTGTCAGTACATGTATAACATTAAGTTAAAATTAGTTTCATCTCATCTAGTTGAATGGAACCACGGGATCTAAGCTTATAAAGCTTTGTCAGTTTTGTCCTCACTACAGATAAGACCTGTCCAATGCCCCCAAAATATAATATTATTGTCCCATAATAATAAACACAGTTTCCACTTCTGAAGTAAGTTACGCGATAAGGTCACCAATTCCCCTTTCAATGGGAATGAATATTGATTAAACTATTGTAAGCCAGTAAGGGCCTCACTTAATAGCACTGAATTATTATTTTGATGTAGGTCCAGAATATTAAGCCACTGGAATCTCTTCCAATTACAAATGCTCCCGTGGAGACCCTAATACTCTAGATTTCATTAAGGATAACTTATATTCTAAATATGGAAGTCGGTTGGTGCTGAATGAAAATTCCGAAAAATTAAATTTTCCACTTAAAATCTGAATCCATGATCCAAATTTAGTAATATCAATGAGAAAATTGAATTTACCCGTTTGGCCTTAGTGTATTTTCCGGGCGAGATTGGGTATTATTCCGGGACCAAATGAAAATTTTAAATTTCTTTAACTAGGCTTAATCTGGGATTATACTTGAAATCAGAAAAACTGCGAAAATTTTATGTAAAATAAATTGTTGGAGATGTATTAAAATTCAGGGTTTTTCATTTTTTCTCAAAATATAATAATTGTATATAATCTCTACTGTAAAACCCAATAATACGTATTTGATTTCAATCAATATTTGCAATTTTCAAATCATCAAAAAAAATAAACAATAAGTTGTAATAAAAGCTTTTACAGTTGTTTTCAAATCACAATTTATTGCTTTGCGTTATAATATCCTTTGTAAAGTTTAAAACAGCAAACAATAATTATAGTCATTCATTTTAGCTTTCGTATCTCTTTTTAAAAGCATAATAAGATAAATTTGTTCTGAAGGGTTTTAATATTTAAAATAAGGCTAGTTAGTAATATTCGCCAAGAAAATTACAGGCTGGAAAATTGCTTATTAAAAAAATTCATCATTAAATGTTACAATTATTATTAGGGTAGGTTATCAGCTTCGAGAAAATTCGAGTTCCTTGGAATTAAGGGATGCAAGCGATACTCGAAACTAAAAGGTGATAATAAATTAATTGTGGAAAGGGATCCTAAATTTGTATTTAAATTGTTGTTTGACTTTGTACTTTCTATTTTACTTATTTATCGAGACCATATTAGACTTTTGTTCTTAAATCTGTTTACGATAAATTTCAATGTTTAATCAGCGGAATTACCAGAAATAATAATCAGATTACAAACTCGAATTTTATTAACAATTTTCTTGAAAGAATTTCGTAATTACCAACTTTACTTTGGTATTGAGAATTTCGAAATTAAGCAAATTTCCTTTACATTATTTTGTGTTTTAGACACATGCAAACCTTTGCAATGAAAAAAATTTATTTTTATTTAATATTTTTATTACATTTCACACATTTGAATAATCACAATAATGGGAGTGGCGACTCAATCAGTAGACCACATGCCAATGATCTGCTTGATATCAATTGTATAATAATAACCCGTGCGAGTTTGGATTATTAAACAAACAAATTAAAGAATTTACAAAACAATATTTTTGCATACCAAATTTTAATAGAAATTACATAGCAATACATAGCTATATTTTTGCAGGCAATTTTCAATTATATCACGACCCATTAGACTTATCCAACTAACGACACCGACCCTGTATTTGGAGAAGTCGGTTGATAATTTGGGTTTTGTGTGTCCATTTGTTATATGTATCTTAGGTCCAATAAACTGACTAATATTAATTGTACATTTAAAACCGGCTGGTAGAAATTACACGGTGTCAAAATGAATATAAATATTGTTACACTGGATTCCCAATACGGGGGGGGGGGGGTTCCGGTTCAATTTACGAAATTAAAAATTGGTTGAACTCATGTCTGGGTGTTTTGTAAATTTGGTGAATTATTCCCCTCTTTTATTTGGCCTCCTAAGCCAATTTGTATGGTTTTATACAATTATTTTAAAACAAAATAAACTAATAATTGTTAGTCCATGATTTTACATACTCCGACATCTCTTAGAACTTCGATTGGATAGATGGCACAAGTCTTATGGAAAAGTTTCGGATCTTACTTTGTAAATGTTTCGGAAGACTTTGAGAAAAAAAATTCTTAAGTTTAAACTTAGCTTTGCAACTTAGTTGTTTCGTTTAACAAGACAGAAGGGAAGTATCAACTTTAATCTATTGTCCATTTGTACCAAAAAATGTAGAAACTGAAATTTGGTGCCATCTTATTTTTTAATCATAAAAATAAAACCATAAAAACACGCATCTGGTCGATGTTTAAAATGTGTGAAAAAATCATTGCTCTTATATTAAAATCCAGGAAGAAAATCGAGGAACCACGTTTGTCTTGAAAAAGCGCCCGCGAGTCAGTATGCTCTTTAGTGTACAAAATGGTGCTGGATTATTACATTCAATTTACCCATAGCCTACAGAATAGATGCAGTAAATGTCTGTTAATAATATAAACACATTTAAGTAATTTATTAGAGTTGTAAATAGAAATAATAAAGACCACAACCACACAATACAAGACACGGTAAACCGCAATCGTCAACGAGTCGTTGGCGTTACTAAGCTGTCATCCAATAACATTTACGTTGTACATTTACAATTTATGTGCAATGAACTACATTTAAAGCTACGGTAAATGCTTGTTATGTAGAATAGTTTTTTTTTATTTTTGGTACCTTGTATCCGAGTAGTAGTTATGATTTTGGTTGCATCGTCATAAATTAGGGAAAACCTAAGTCGTACATTCGACAGTGGAAAGTAAAAAGTTACTGAACGACATATGGTGTGTGCAAGGGAAAATTATATATCAATCGACATAGTAATTTCATGTCACTTGGTAACATTTTCCGTTGCACCTGTTTTGTCGCTAGTAACATTTTCTTTTCCACCGTCGATATAATTATTATTATTATTTCAAGATGATTTATAATGCGCCATTTGCCTCAAGAGCGTTGATGATGCTTTTTAATGCTTTATCTCGTTTTCAAGTTTTTTCATCACCTCAGCAGGCTAGGAGGTCCAATACCATACTCCACGTGAAGTATGGTATATTTGTGATCTCACCGGGAATCGAACCTGAAATATTCGTAGTGAGTCCAACGCCTTAAACACTTCGGAGCCTAATGTGCTAATAACACTGCAACGTTTTGGTTTCTACGAATTAAAATATTAAGTGAAATTATACAACCGTACCTACTTATTTCGAAAAGTTTATTTTACAATTTAAATTTAAATTCCTCATTTGTTATACGTATGTAGACTTAAACTTCATCATATTATTACATGAACATATCATCAAATTGTAAAAAGTTCCCCGAAGTAATTCCTTGAAAATCCTGAAACCGTGAAGCTCCACCGACTCAACTTTCAAATTAATCAACAAACTCTCGGCGAGGACACTTTGGCTCAAGTTCTGGAAACTCTGAAACTATTTCCTCTATTGTGGTCCACAAAGGAAAGGTTGCACTAAGGTTGAAACTTTCTGCCAATGCAGTTATTGGTTTACCCTAATTAAGTCTGACTTTGACACTAGTCAAGCTTCGGAAATTTAATTAATTTATTCTTTAACTTGTTTACTTCTATACACACTTTGTCATTTTCTTAAATTAGTAAGAATTTATATATTTAGTTGGAATTTGTAACTTGCCAAAAAACCAAGGGGCTGATTGTGTGAATCTGTAGTATTTCTCTACACAAGTCTACAACCATAATGATGAGATCTACATAATATCTACACTGAACTGCGAGATTAAGAAAATAATTATCCGAGATGTCTTTTTACCTAAATTTAAGTAATTATTAACTAACTAACCATCACGCCATTTCCCCGAAGGGGTAGGCAGAGAGGATAGAACGCCACACCACTCTGTCCTGGCACACTTCTCTTGCTTCCTCCACATTCATACATCTTCTCATGCACGCACGTCGATTATTCCGACTTCTTACATGCCCACTTGTTTTACTTGATCATGCCATGTCTTTCTCGGCCTTCCTCGACTTCTACATCCAGGCACAGTCGCATCATATATTTTTTTAGCCGTTCTTTCATCATCCATTCGCTCTACATGACCGAACCAACGTAAAAGACCTTTCTTAATTTTGTCGATAATGCTTATTTCAACCGTTGGTTTTGCATAATATTTTTTTTAAAACAAAGTCTTACAGCTTAAATTGCTTTGTAATATTATCGTTTGACAAATATCCAAATATTTCAACCATTTTATGGAAGCAGCTTTGGTGATAAATATAAAGGCGTTTTTCAACACAAAGCCAAACCAAGTAATTTTAATATTTATCTTACATGAAAACGTAATAATTTTCTTTGAAGTTCACTCTATACTAACTTGTAAAAATTATTCATGAAAACATGTATGGTTTTATAAATTTGCTTATTCTATTGAAGTTTTCAGGCGAAGAGATAAATTATCACAATTTGACATCTCAACAGAGACGAGAAGTTTGGAAGGAAATATAGATATCAAGGCGTTTACAGGACTTATGTACGCCACTTGATGTATTAAAACATTCTCCATTTCACCTAGGATTTTAAGTATTTGGACACACTCAAAATGTTGTAGATCAATTATCACTTATTTTCTACCAGTTTTTACTGATTTGATTTTCTGTTCCCTAATGTATTTTGTATTAACCTATAGCCAAATTATCTACATTTACAATAATCCACAAATATTAATTTATTAAAAAAAGACTGCTTAAACGCTGGACCTACATCGAAGTCTCAGGTTTAATTTCTAGTGGTTGACAAAATCGAAACACTTTCATAGTTTTTATCATAACTATTATATTATTTTGTAATAACCCGTAGTAATTTTAACGTGATATGGCCTATTCAGATACTCTTAATAATTCAACGAGATGGCGAAAAAATTATTACGAAATAATCGATAGCATGAAATTACTACTAGGTACTACTACTTTCCCGTATCGTCACCAATGGTGCATAGGGCGCTGCATTGGTACACCAAGTGCAGTGAATCTCAAACATTTGTTAAATGAAGCCAAGATTATCAGTCTCACGCATCGGCGCCACTTTACGGGAATCGAACCCGCGATGCACGGTAGCCAAATGCGCTACCACTCTGCAAAGCCATGCTATTTTGTCACAGTAGATAAATTACTATTTATTCAACGACGTTCCATGTACTCGTATGTATTATAATATTGTACGATTTGGTTCAACTGTGCTTAGCTTTGTTCAATTTTACAGCGGTCGGTCGCCATCTGTTGCCTACAATATGTATTTTTCGCCATTAAAAGCAAAGACGGAGGCTGGAAATTTAATAAAGATTTCCTCATTACACCGAGAATTACAGCTCTAATAACGCCAGCGACAGACCTGCACTATTTGTATTTGTTTTCTCCTAACGGCGCAATCTACCCCGTTTCTCTGACGTCAAAAGTGTTTACACTTTTGGAAATTGCATCCTTAAACTGATCCATTTAGCCCCGTTTTTAACGTAAAAACGGTTTATGGAATGCTCAACCAGCAAAAGAACAATTAAAATGTAATTAACGGCTAAATTACATAGGATTTTTATTATTTATTCTCGTTTTTGAAGTGGAAACGGCTAACAGATCACCCTACAAGCTTTTCGATAACGGTAATATTTCAGTAACGATTAAGGTAGGATTGTAATCTTCTTTGCAACAATTAAAAAGAAAGGGTTGATAAAATGCTCTATTAGGTTTATTACATGCGCAGATTGTATTTTCGTTACGATATGGGTTAAATTAAATTAACGGCTAAATTACATAGGATTTTATTATTATTTATTCTCGTTTTTGAAGTGGAAACGGCTAACAGATCACCCTACAAGCTTTTCGATAACGGTAATATTTCAGTAACGATTAAGGTAGGATTGTAATCTTCTTTGCAACAATTAAAAAGAAAGGGTTGATAAAATGCTCTATTAGGTTTATTACATGCGCAGATTGTATTTTCGTTACGATATGGGTTAAAAAAACAATATTTCGAGTACAGGTCTGAATAATTTAAAATATTTCGTCAAGTGGCCACTCAACCCAGCTAGTGACAGGTCATAAGACCTGTAAACGCTTGTATAACCACATTCCTGTGCTAAAAAACTACTCCACTTCTATTGAGATACAATAATTTGATATAATATTTTACGCGTTAGCTATTTATAAAAAAATTCCACATGGTTGAGAGATATCTCAAAGCAGCCAAAAAGCCACGAAATATTAATATTTAATATTTTATTTTCTAAAATATATTATTTTTATTTTTTTTAGAGATTACGGTATGTTGTCAAAGTTTGACTTTGACATTCGTTAAATTTGTGACATTTAAGTTGTTTTTCGTATTTTTAAGGAATTATCAACATCAACAACTACCCTACAGATAAAGGCCTCCTTGTCAAGTCACATTAGCATCCTTTATCAACCCTTTCATGCGACAAGATGAGAATTTACCCTTTGTTTTCTCCTAAAGCCTTTCATCCCCAGGAGCAGCCTGTCACAAAATATAACGAATTTTTAATCATCGCTCCTGTAAGACTTCCAAACTTTATTTTTACTACCTAAGGTCAATTTTAGTGAAACATTGGACTTGGAATACCAATATAAATACTTTCCCATGTAATATCATTGTTGTCCAATTTACATTCTCTACAGGAAGCCCAAGTATACAAGTAGATTCCACAAACTACCCCGAACTGGCAATTTTGTACATAATGGCTTCTTTTAAAACGATTAAACCATAGTAATGATAATCCCCGGAAAAAAATATAAAGTAACTAACTAACCATCACGTCATTCCCCCGAAGGGGTTTGCAGAGAGGATAGAACGCCACACCACTCGATTCTAGCATACTTTTCTTGCTTCCTTCACATTCATACATCTTCTCATGCACGCACGTCGATTATTCCGACTTGTATTGATTCGACTTAAACGTAATAATGCATTTTCTCCACGTACCCGAAGATGAAATATTTTTTAATCGTCGTACGAAATAGAGTATTAGCATAAATAAAATACAAATATATAAATATGTAAGAATTCCGTATGCTACATACAAACACCACAGTTTCCTACACACGCAGATGTTACATGAGGGTAGAAATATTATATGAATACAGCGTATTTTATTTTTACGACTCCCAAAGGGTGTTTCTGCTCTACGAAATTGGCTATAATCAAAAGATAAAATAAATATTACCACAAAAGAAAAATGCTGCATGTTTATGAATTATTGTACTAGAAGTCCAATCAGTGCATTGTTTTATAATAAAATTTTGTTAATATATATTTTTAAAGCTAGACGTATTATTTTTGATTGCACCTATGTCTATCTATTATTATCTAGTGAGTTGGGGCCAGATCATTGTCAAGGGTCACTACTGAGAGAGTCGCCATTTGAATTAATTATGATTTTAAACGAAAATATTTGTGAAATATTAATACATAAATAAAATGAAAAAATATGTACCAACATAAAATCTTCATATCTGTTATATCACGATTAAATATTGAGGAATTATGTAAGTCTTCACATCTTGGTTCGCGACTGTTAGCTTTGCTTGGAGACATTTTGTTCCTGGTATTTGCATGTTGGTTTAGTTTTATTTGTCCTGACGAAGAGACGGGGACGTCTTGAAACCGGTAGACATAAAAAAGTCGGTTAGTGGTTTTATATATTTTTTTTATAAACAAAATATTAAAATGTTGGACCATAAAATGAATGCTATGAATATTAATGAAAAGCTACTATTAGAATTTTTTAAATAAATGTTATATTTGACTTGACAAAATGGCCGTAGAACTTGTGACAAACTTATAATAACTTGTTTCTGTAGTTCTCCAGTGGAATGGAAACCAGAGCTCGCAAGTTGGAGTGTGACGTTAATGTTTGTAGTTCCATGAACTAAATGTTTTGTAAGTGTATTCTATGTCATAAAATTAAATTTTGCTAATATACCACGCTCACGAATCACATAACAACTTACGACAGTAAGTACTACTATATTACAGTAAACTTAAGTAATCATACCGCTGGCTGTAACTTATAAGGGTGCTAAATATAAACCCCGAAATTAGACGCGATAATAAGGGTTTAATTTTGTTATTATTAATAGACTGACAATGGCTGTTTAAATGCTATTCACAACTACAATACACGCAACTAAAGATATTTTCTAAAACTAGGGGTGTATTTTCTTTAGTACAAATGCTCATGTCTTTTTTTGGTTGTTCGGCTCTGTCGGATTTTTCGCTGGCTTTTATTAAAGATATTTTCTACTGCTTTTATTACAGGATATAATATAATATAATACAATATCCCTTTTTGAATTCTTCTCTGGGCGTGGTTGGCGGGGGGCGGGCGGGAGGCTGCGGTTGGGAGTTGGTTGTAACTAACGACTAAAAAAGGGGTAAAATTACTAATATCCCTCACTGTAAATTTGGACCAGCTCCTTGAGCAGGTTAGAATCAATGTGTTTATGACAATCTTAGAGCCGAGACAGTGATATGGGCAATGAAAGTATTTGGTCGCGTTTTTAACTTTCTTTTCTCCGCCTTTTCCAGTTAAAAAACTAAATGTATTAAGGTTCTTAGTACAAATGCTCGGTGCTCGAATTTCGGTATTTTCCGCTACACATACATTTGCAAACGGTGTACGCACACACTCTCAGTTTCAGGGGTCGAAACAACACGACGCGCGACACACGAATAAACACAAATTTACGACGAGTTATCTTCGAAAAATTGTTACGTATTATTTTCATCATAATATTTGTGTTGTTTTTGTTTTTACTCTAAGAATTTCCCTTTGAAATTCGTGGTGACAGATGCGACTTTTTTAATTAAATGTACAGGAATTTCATTTTTGTGTTTTTTAGGAGTACGTAAATTCAAATTTTTAGGGTTCACTAGCCAAAACCGATTCCTTATGATTCCGTCATATTTATCTATTCGTTCCTTTGTAAAAAACATCTCTCCATCGATTCCAATAAAATTTTATATACAATTAGATATGTGTCTTATAAACGTGTCACCATAACAGTGGTGTAACTCTAATTTTTTGTAAAATATTAGTTTACATCTCAGACACGATAAAAAATATGTTTTACTATCTGTGTAACATTGGTCTATCCCCTTATGTATGATTTATTTCTTACAAAATAATTTTACACTTACGTACTAACTAAATTATTTATATTAAAAGTTAAAAAAATCAATGTATGTATGAAAAATGCTTATACTATTTATCTTCTATCTATTAGGTCCTTACATATGAATTTGGCGTTTTGTATGGGAGGAACATAAAGTTAATTTTTTTTAAATATATTTATTTAATCAAAGTATGTACCATTGCTATCTATGCACTTTTGCCATCTCATAGGTAGTACATCGATCCCTTTACTAAAATAACCATTCGTACGGGAATCAATAAAATCTTTGAAGTCGGTTTGGACTGCCCCATCGGAGTTGAATTTTTTCCCTTGCAAGAAGTTTATCCAAATTTCGAAAAAAATAGTGATCTGTTGGGGCAAGGTCCGGAGAGTACGGTGGATGTCTTAGACATTCCAATTGAAGCTCTTCCAATTTGTAATATTATATTTTTTTTAAATCAACTTTATGTTCCTCCATACAAAACGCCAATTTCATATGTAAGGGACCTAATTCAAGCTTTTTCACCTTCCCAATTGGCTTAAAGTGGATTAAAACAGTTTTATCACTAACACCGCAGCCTGCAGCTAACTCGGACGTGGTTTGCGAACTTTGGTCTCCGGCCGTCCACGGGGCTTGTTCTGCAGGTCGAAATTTCCAGAACGAAAACGTGGAACCAAAAACGCACTGTGTTTTCTTTGCGGCACCGTCGCCATACACATCATTAATCCTTCGAGCGTTTCTGCAGCACTGGTGCCACGGTGGAACTCGTACTCGTAAATAACGCGATATTTCAAGTTTTCCATTTTGTAAACTGAGTGACGCAAAGAAAAAAAACAATTGAGGAAAAAACAAATGAATTATAATTTTCGAAACACAAATACTTGAGTAAATAGCTGTATAAATTTGAATTTGGGATTCCTAACCAAAGAGAAGATATTTGAGATCAAAGTTGCCAGTACGGCAAAACGCCAATTTCATATGTAAGGACCTAATATATAAATGGTACGCCATGTTTGTTTACAGATAGTACTCTGTTATATATTTTTATGGCTATCGAATAAAAAATAATAACAGACAGTGAATAAGTTAAAGAAAAGTACCTACCTTATAATTCGTTTGGAATATATATTATTAGGTAGCCTACCTAGAAGTATTTCTCTCTTCGAGCTAAAAGAATCTTTGTTTGAAATTTGGAGCATTTGCTACTACTACTTTCCCTTATCCGCACCCAACGGTGCATCGATACACCAAGTACAGTGTATATTGATCATTTTATTACATAAAGGTAGGATGATCAGTCTTACGCTTCAGTACCAGTCCAAGGTATCGCACATGAAATATTTAATATGAAAATGACATGTAAAATAACTAATATTTCATCTTGACCATCTACAGGGAATCAAACCGGCGACCTCATACACGGTAGCAAATATGCGCTACCACTGTGCTACGAGGCGAACATATGGATCATAATATGGACTCGTACAATTTACCGAAAAATATTTATATTTTATTTGTATATTGCCGATTGACTTTTAATTTTTTTTTTAAATTTAATGATCATCACCATCATTACATAATTGCTTCCCCATGTAAAGCATATGGATTTTTTTAAATGCCGAAATGGCGGGCGCACCCTTTTTTCATAAAATAAAGTTGGGTATCGTTTTTATTGGTTTTTAAGGGTCTTGATTTCGAAATTTAGCGTTTTAATTTTGAAATCCAAGATGGCGGACGCAACTTTTTTTTCATAAAATGATGTTGGATATCGTTTTTAATGGTAACGAGAGCGTTCTGAATTCGATTTAGAGGTTATTTTGAAATCCAAGATGGCGGACGCACCTTTTTTTCACAAAATGAAGATGGGTATATCGTTTTTAGGGCGTATGGGCTTCCTGATTTCAAAATTTATAGTTTATTTTGAGATTCAAGATCGCGGTCACACCTTTTTCATAAAATGAATATTGGTATCGTTTTAAAGGGGTTACGGGCGACCTGATTTCGAATATAGAGTTTATATTTGAAATTCAACATGACGGACGCGCCTTTTTTTCATCAAATAGTAAATTCTATTCATGTGTCGGACCTGCCACACACATTTTTACAATAATATATTGGTATAAATTAAATTCTCATTTGGTCCGAGAATTAACCCTTGGGCGACTCCGGTTTCTAGAGTCTTCTCGTCACGCAGGTTTTGTTCATATTTACTTTCATTTTTCTATTGTGTAGATAGTCTTGTAGAAGTATTTTTATATTTCCCTCGTATTCCCGTTTTTGTCAAAAGCTCGTTACCTTAAAAATGATACTCATCATCATTTTGTGAAAAAAAGGTACTTCAGCCATCTTGGATCTGAAAATAAACGCTAAATTCGAATATCAGAGCCCCCGAGAACCATTTTAAACGATACCCAACATCATTTTATGAAAAAAAGTTACGTCCGCCATCTTGGATTAAAATAATAAACGCTTAATTTGAAATCAGAGCCCCAAAAACCATTAAAACGATACCCCACAACATTTTATGAAAAAAAGTTACATCCGCCACCTTGGATCCAAAAAATAAACGCTATATTCGAAATCAGAGAGCCCATGAAAAACCATTAAAACGATACCCAACATCATTTTATGAAAAAAAAAAATTGTGTCCGCCATCTTGAATCTGAAAAATAAACGCTGTATTCAATATCAGGGCCCGGAAAACCCTTTACACGGTACGTGACATCATTTTTTTTTTAAATGGCGTACGCCATCTTGGATTTAAAAATAAACGCTAGATTCGTAATCAGGGCCCTCAAAAACCTTTAAAACGATACCCCACATCATTTTATGAAAAAAAGTTACATCCGCCATCTTGGATTTAAAAAATAAACGCTATATTCGAAATCAGAGCCCATAAAAAACCCTTTAAACGATACGCGACATCATTGTATGAAATAAAAATTGCGTCCGCCATCTTGGAATAAAAAATAAACGCATGATTCGAAATCAGGACCCTTAAAAACCCTTTAAAAACGATAACCCAACATTATTTTATGAAAAAAAGGTGCGCCCGCCATTTCGGAATTTAAAAAATCCATATGCTCTACATGGGAAGAAATTAAGTAATGGTGATGATAATTTATAAATTTAAAAAAAATGAAAAGTAATTCGGCATTCTACAAATAGAATATATATCTTTCGGGAATTGTGCGAGTCCATATGCTCCCCATGTCCGCCTCGTAACATAGTGGTAGCGCATTTTGCTACCGTGCATGAGGTCGCGGGCTCGATTCCCGTCAAGATGAAATATTTATTTACATGTTATTTTTTCATATTAAATATTTCATGTGCGATACCTTGGACTGGGACTGATGCGTAAGACTGATCATCCTACTTTCATGTAATAAAATGATCAATATACACTGTACTTGGTGTATCGATGCACCTTTGGGTGCGGATAAGGGAAAGTTGTTATAGCATATTATGATTCTTGTAGCTCGAAGAAGGAAAAAACTGACACAGAATAATATAAAAAACATTAAATTTGTTGTTTCTATATCAAATAAAATATAACATGAAAATACTTGATTTTTATCACCAATGGTTTAAACACCTGGAGTGTTTGTGTACACATATACGAAGTGTGAATTGGACGAATTTTTAGGACGAACGGACGTGACCTCCCCGTCCGAAAGCCGAATGGCGAATGACTTTTGAATGTTGAATCGGCTACTGATTCAAACAAAATCTTACAATAGTAAATTTGTATGAAAAAATCTTCAGAAAAAATAGCGTCTGTTTGACAACGTATTGCGGAAAAACTAAATTGTTTTTTGCCATTACTTTTGATTACAGGATGAATTATTATATTTTTAATAAACTGGTATTCTTTTAGAAATGAGGCGTCACTAATTAAGAAACGCCACAACGCTATTCGAGAGTTTTTCATAAAATTCGTGATTTTTTTTGTGACGTAATTATAGTATTTAAGAGAAAGATTTTTAATCACAGGAAACATCATTATGTTGAGTAGCAAAAAACATTTTTTTTATCTTAGAAATATAAGTAATTACACATTAAAAACCCAAAACGCCTAACCCTGTTTCGGATCGTTTCGAATCGTTTCCCCTTAAAATTCGCGGATTAGCTTTAAAAAATCGGTAGGGTTGTGCTGGACTAAAAAAAGGTCCAAAAGTCTTTAAAACAGTCTAGGGAAAGGGTGGGGCTTTCACTGTATCCATTTTTTAATCGCTCTATATGTGTGCGGGTTGTTGCGCGTTATTTTTTTAAGTGCATTATAATTTAAATTTAAATGAAAGAACTAAAAATCATCGATTGACACCGTTAACGGATAAATCTGTTTGTCAATCGACCGATTAAGCGCGATAGAATCCTTCAAACATTTGTACTATTATGAAAATTCTTTATAACGTTATTGTATGTTTTTTAATACCCTCGTCCAAATTAAAAACCAAGGAATGAGGGATCGATCCTACATCCACCCGCGACTGTTATAGATTCCTTGGGGACTCTCTGTCAGACACGCTATTTTATGCAGAACTTTAATTTTTTGTTGTTGCAAATGCATAAGCCAATTGCAGGGCCAAAGTTTCCAAGTTAAGTCAAGCGGGCGACAGCATCGTTCGAGTCAAAAGAAAATCATGATGTCGCCACCCTTACGATCCCTCAGTGTCTCCATATCGAAATGCTTTCTTTATTAATGTACATAAATATATAAAATCAAGAAAACAATAATTAATACAGTCAAAAAAATGTGCCGATTAAGCTTAGAACAATACAAAAAAACAAAAGAAAAAGGCGTATAAACAGACATGGTGGAAACATATCGAGAAAAACCAAGGACAACCAAACTTTTTCGACCATCGATCCCTGAAACTTTGCTAATTCTCCTGTTGGCTCCAGAGACATGTACTTTGGTTGCCCCTCAGCCCATCATTTTTGATACTACAGTATTGTTTATTAATTATTATAGTTACAAATAATGAGTTAAAATAAACTCTTAATGAGTAACAAGAAAAATACCTGTACTTGGCTTGTAGGGAATATAACAGGCTTCCTGAGATGATGTAATAATGTGGTTGACAAAAGCCCTAAGCTAAGCCTTAAGCAGTATTACCTCAAGCAGTATGTGGAAAGGAATAATTACCATATTAGTGTATTTGTATTATAATTGTTATTATAAATGTAATAATTGAAAGGCCCATAATGAGTTATATTTAACTCATGAGAAAACACATGGTAATAAACGTATTTGATATAAATAAAAAACATGATAATACCTATCATATCATTGTTATTACAAATGGTGTTTTAGATAAAAATCGTACAGGTATAAAAGTGCTACATTGCAGTCAGTAAATTGGCATTGGTATCATCGAACCCTTGTTATTATACTGTCGACCCCTAATAAGGTGTCAATATGTGGCACTTTTTATACTCCTGGTTCAAAATATTATAATTCTTTTATTATTATGGTCGATGAACAAATGGCACCCATGTTTCATGAATGTTCGTTTTATATCAATTAATCATGCACTTTATAGCAGAAACATTTGACTTTCGAGATTTTTAAATTCAATTTTACAGTGCTTTTTAGTTAAACTGAATAATATTAATGGGCTGACAAATTTAAGAAAAGGATTTTATTTCAATCTAAGCGCCACAGGCAACTTTTGTGAAGTAGGTGGCGAAAATAATCATGTACCTACATAACAGATAAATCTTTCTTTGATGAGATTGTAATCCGGAAGAATTAATTGCTACAAGTTCTCTGATATGTGGAAAGTGATTTAAAAAGTATTATAATGTCATCTACCTAAAAAATTATAGTTCGATTGAGAACTATTTAAGTAGTACTAACTACCAATCACGTTATTAACCGCACTTTTCTTATTTTATATCACTTTCTTCCTATGTTTGGATCATATTAGCATGTGGTAATCCTTATAACCAGGCAACTAGCAATTATAATGAATAGAAATGCTTATGCAACCAATTACCAAGAGTATTCGCTGGTATTATATACGTTTACCAACAGGTCACCATCACTGCAAGATATAATTATCTACTCTGAAATGCAATGCTGCTAATTGATCACATTGGTGAGCTTGTTTGATAGCTAACGAAGTGAGCTTAATCAAATCATAACGTACACAAGTATACTCTACTGTAGTATGATAACACGTTTCATTGGATTCTAGCTGTAATTACCGCAGACTTGGTATATTAATCCATGATTTATTCCCAAGCTTGTTACGTTACGGATAGTCTCAGGTACCGACGTCATATTATCATGGTTAATTATTATTTTGATAACTATTACGTTATGAAGTTACGAGTTACGTTATATATTACGGATGCATATACATGGAGTAACAAAACTCGTAGTACAATCCGAAAACTGGTGAATCTACATCATACTTGGAGTCGAATGCGTAATATGACTTTTTAACCTAAGCTTGAAAAAAAATTTTTTTTCTTCTTTTAAAAGCTTTCATATTAAGTAAAACGCGTTTTTTTTTTTTTTTTTTACTTTTTGGATATTATTAATTTAACTAAATAAATGACAGTTGATAACTATATAATAGTTTTTTTTTTTACATATTTACAATATAATACATATTTTGGCACATTTTAATTTGACTTTTGTTTTTTAATAGCCTAAGATTTTAGTTATAAATGTGTCAGTAATACACCCGTAGATGGAAGAACTAATACTACTACTTTCCCTTATCCGCACCCAGTGGTGCATAGGGCACTGTACCGGTACACCAAGTGCAATGTATCTTGATAATTTTTGTTACATAAAGGTAAGATGATCAGTTTACGCTCCGGTACCAGATGGAAGAACAGTCTTCCGAAAATCGAGTCTTGTAAATTCTGTATTTATAAAATGAATAAAGTAACAGTTAAGTTTTAAAAAAAAATCGTAATTCGTTATGAAGTTTTTACAAAATATTTATTACATAGTATATGCCGATTCAATCAATAAAATAATATTTTAGATGTCGCATTAGGTCGCATCCCGGTGGGGTCAATTTGAATATTTTATTTCATACCTTGGACTAACACTGAAGCGTTAGACTGATCATCTCGCCTTCGTATAATGAACGATAAATGGACAACGGATAAGATACGTATTTCTTATAAAAAAAAAATTATCATTTTTTTTATTATAAATAATCATATATATATATATTTTTTAAATAAACGAGATGTATCATTAAAATAGTTTTTTTTAGTAAAAGTAAATCTAAACAATCGATGGTATTTACACATATTTCAATTCGTAAATACTGTTTTCAATAAAGCCTATGCAGCTTGTGCTTGAAAATAGGAATCGAGTCATGGCGGAGTGGGCATTCGAACTAGGGATCTGACTCAGAGAAAGCTAGAGACGCTACCACTGGGCCACTACCCGTTCAATTTCCAGCTATTTTTTAAATAATTTTTATAAATTAAAATGTATAAACTGTCAGATTCTGGAAGCTTTTGATCAAATTTCAACTCTTGGCAATTAACGAGTACCTACCTAGTAGGTATTCAATTTTCGTTTGCATAATTACCACCGATATCCTTCTAAAATTAGTCAATCTTTAGGGTTTTCTCTTATTTTGTAACTCGAATTTGTTTGTAGAATCCATGTGCTTCACATAGGAAGCGGATATAGTATGATGATGGTGTTTGATTTTCTTTTCTGCTTTGTTTCAGATTATGGCTGAGAATATTTACCGATGAAGATCAGCTGAATAGAAGGTTTTAATTTAAGTATTATTGATTTCCCAACAAAGACAGAGAAACGCAGGAAACGAATGTGGATTATCTAGGCGTTTACAGGGTTTTTGACCTGTCATTGGCTGGATTAAGTGGCCACTTAATGTATTACAACATTCCCCATTCCGCCCATCATCTGATAACCATATATGACAAATTTCGGAACATCTATTAGTGTGAATTATCACTCGTCGTTTCACTTAAATGAGATATTTGTCACTGGTAACATCTGTTGAGGAAATTCCTAAGCATTTAGCTATCAACTTGTTTTGCTGTCGGTAAGATTCTTCCGAATTTAATTACTTACTAAAAGACGCCTGATGATGTCTCTTCAATTACTTATAATAAATTTAACCAGAATTTTTATAACATAGTAATTTGTCTACATGTAATTGGACTCATTCAAAATGGTTTTAATTTAATTAATGCTCATTAAAAAACTAAGATTTATGTTTTGTTTAAACATGTATTGTAAAAGGCTTTATAAACCAAAAAAAGGTTCTGAAAGATTAGCGTTAACGGGAAAAATCGCAATATCGCACTGCGTATTGATTTAGTGTGCTATGCATTATTATAAAAAAATGTATTATTAATTTCATTCAATTAAGGACATTTGGTATGTTCTCGCACGGTTGATACAATTTTTTTACAAAAATTTTCATCTGATTTCACAGAATTTCCGTTTTACGATCCGGTGTTTTTTTCCTAGAATATTCTCCTTGGCATTATAGTAATATAAACAGCCCAATATTTAATTCAATCACACAAAATTCAGTAAGAATCTCTCTAATGCTGTATTTTTATCCGGGTTTATTTGTTGGTTTACGGAGGTTGGCACATAAAACGCTGACCGTTTTTACAAAATTACAAAGTTTACCGTTGTTCCAGTACCTATGTATGTACATTGCGTTGGGGAAAATATTTCAAGCCTTTGTTAATACAGAAACATAGCATAAAACAAAGGAGCGCTTTTTATCTCATGTTTGCCAAGGTGAAAAATTTACAGTAGAGGTTTAATCTTGTTTTTTTTTTGTGAATAGAGGAACTACATACTTAAGAATATAAGTGTATAAAAAAAGTAATTATTTTAACAAAATAATTATTGTGACCAGCATAAAAAATGTAGGTATCTCGAAAAAAATCCCTTATGAGTGTTTGATGGTGCATAGGGTACTGCATTGGTACATCAAGTGCAGTGAATCTTTATAATTTGTTACATGAAGGCAAGACGATCAGTCTTACGATTCAGCGCCAGCCAAAGGTATCACATATGAAATATTTCTATGTGAAAATCACGTTAAAATAAATATTTCATATCGACCCCCATCGGTGATCGAGCCCGCAACCTCATGCATGGTAGTACAACGCGCTATCGCTACACCACGAGGCGAACAAGCACTTGAATACTGGATTAAAAATAAGACATTATTAAAAGCAGGATTTTCTAAATTTATTTTACAGAATAAAGTTAACTGCTTTTTTTACAATCATTTTAATGAAAATAAAAATACACTCCTATTGAGGAATAAATATAAAGTTAATTTCCGAAACCTTATTGGACCAACTAATGAGAATTCTTTTCCCAGGAGAGCTCATTTACTATCTTCCTTCCATAATCAATTTTTCTTCCTATCAAAGACCCAATTATTTTTATTCTATCAATGACGTACGAAATATTCATAAATACGCGGTACGCGTTTTTACATCTTATCCATATTTTTTTAACCTCCACTATAGTCTAAAAATTAAGTGAAATGATCATTAAAACCATATAATGAAATATCTCCGTATGTAGGTGCCTTTATAATTGACTCGACTATTCACGCAGTTATAAAGTCTTTTTTTTACTTTAACCACCTCAGCAGGCCAGGAAATGAAATGAAAGAGAGGAATTACATCACAAACCCCCAGAATTGAGAACAATAACTTTTAATTTGTATTGATTTCGACGGGAAGCGAGCCCGGAACCTCCGTGTCATGAATCCAGCGTCTTGTATATTTTGATGATCACCATCATTATTTTTTAAGCCCGTGAAGGTCCACTGCTGGACATAAGGCCACATACTCTCCTCCCGATCCTGCGCCATCCCCATCAACCGTCTTCCTGATAACGTCCACGCATCTCATCGGTGGACGTCCTTGAGGCCTCTGGTTTCTCGGTCTCCACGCCAGAACGCGTTTCGTCAATTTGCTCTACCACGTCGGATCCAATCGTTCCTTTTTCTGTCTCTTAATGTAATTCCAAGCATTATTTGTTTTGATGTATTCACATAAACCTGATTATGTGTTTATGTAAAAATACCTGGTAAATGATGGTTTATTGGATGATTGTATCATACTGTCTATATGACTAGTATTGGATTTTATTATAGAAGTCTAAAATGCTATAAAAAGATAGAACTTCTTTATTAATTTTGAAAATGGAAGACATTATTTTATTTATAATCAGGAAAAATCTAGGAGAAAATTTTGTATTATGAGTTCAGTAATGGATCCATTTATGTTATATCACAAACATGCGCAAACTTTTATATCTAAGTTTCTTACGTGATTAGGGAAACATTCGTATCTATGGCAATGGGAAAAATATAGTAACAGGTATATTGTGACTTGAAAAAAAAACTTTTGGTTGTCTGTAAAGTCGGTTTACGGACGGTAATTTTACATGATAACGTCGTAAGAAAACATTGTTGAAAAATAGCATACTTTTATGAATTGAACTGAATTATTATTACTGAATTATCGTTAAATAACGATAATTCAGTAATAATTTGATAATTTGTATTATACAAAATTGTATAATACAAAACAGGAGTTAATTAAAAATTACATTTTTTTTCCATAAATTATCATTTTTTTGCACTCGTTAATTTCACTTTCACTTTGTACGCATCGGCCGATGGAGTGTAAGAGAGATAGATGCGTCACAAACCGAACGCTTAGCCCGATCGTGCCTCTCTGTCGCATGTTCCGCGCTCTCGCTTCCACACTCGGCTCAGGCGGAACGTGACAATGAGTCATGCTTTTTCGTGTGTGCAGCCGGCGTTCATCGATTTATTAGACGTTATCACGTCAATAAAAGGTAGATTAAACAGTCACACCGGTCATAACAGTCGGCCATATTTAAATGTAAAAAAAACACATTTAAATGAATACGTATTTGGATTTCACCTCGTCGGAAATGTTTTTTTTTTTAAATGTTTTTTTAGCTATTCAAAATAGAATTGAACGATCCACGCTGATTTGCGTAGATTAGTAGAACGGGGTAAAACCGCCCCTGTAATACGACTTGATGCGTTATGCATAGGAATGCGCCCCTGGCACCCATCACACGCATTACTAATACATAACCCTCCCCTGCACCCTCACACACCCTTGCACATACACTCACAAACACACCCTCACCCTCACACCATCACATGGGTACAGCGCAGGCGCTAACAAGGTCAGGGATGTATTTCAATTAAGAATGAAAATGGAAATTGAACGGTTTATTATTAAATACAGTAGATAAAATTAAATTGAGGATATTTATGACAATTTTTTTTTTCTTCAATATACCTTAGAATTATTACAATTAATTTACGGCTGCCTCGTGTATCCTCATGAGGTTGCTGGTTCTATCCCGAAGGGGCTAGTATGAAATATTTATTGGAATATGATTTTCAAATAAAAAATATTCCATGTGTTGCTTGGACTGTACTGAAGCGTATAACTGATCATCTTGCAGTCATATAACTGATCATCTTGCAGTCATATAACAAATTATCAATATTTTCTGCACTGTAATGGATCAGAAGGCATTGCATTTGTACATCAAAAGCAGTGAATCTTTCTCAATTGTAAAAAAAAAATATTTCATGAAAGGAGTTTAAAACTGTCCACCTTTGGTAAACGAAATATTACCCCCAACAATATTATTTGAACGAAATCTCAACTTATATCTCATTTTGTGTCACAGTTTCTGGTTTCGATTGTATTATATTACAAAAAAACCTTTTTATTTGTAATTATCTCCAACATCACCGAAGTAAATGATAAATTATATATTAAAAAATGTTTAAAAAAATATTTAACGTTCTTCAGGATAATTTTCCTTAAATCCGAATATATGAAATCACCCGCGCAATCAAATCCTACATTATTTATTCATCAAGTAATTAATATTTATTATTCAACCACCGTTCGTTCTCCAACCCCCTCCAAACTACCTCCCCGTCCCACCAACCCCCCCTTCCCGACCCACTGTCAAACCCACCTTTATCTAACCACCTCAACTATTTCCATAAATTACCACTACATATACCTACACGGAATTGACGTCAAATTATAAATTAAATGAGTATTTGGATGTACGATTATCAAAATATAACACCAGGACACACTTGAGAGGAAAAATAATTGTCAAATATGTCCTCAGCACGGGGCACTCCAGTGGTTACCAATTATTAAACCCTCCAAAAATATTAGCAAATTTATAAAAAATCCGATATCCCGAATAATGGGGAAGTCTAAGCGGCGGTGCTTGGAAACAGAAATTTAGTTTAACAACATTTTAAGCTGATATTAGATATTATTGATATCTCGACAGAGACAGAGAAACTCTGGAAACGAATGTGGGTTATCTAAGCGTTTACAGGGCTTATGACCTGTCATTGGCTGGGTTAAATGGCCCCTTGATGTACTACCCAGTATGGGTATAATTCAGTAATTTGTCTACAAGTATTTGTATACGTTCAAAATGTTGTTAAAAAGATTTACTGGTTTAAAAAAAAGCAAACAAAATTGGAGAAATTTAGTGGCTGAGTGGGGGTTCGAACCGGAGACCTTAAAACTAAAAGACTGTAACGCTACCTTTGGGTCACCACCTAATCATTAATCATAATTATTATCATACTCTAAAGTTGTAAGCGTCTGTGCAGATAATGAAGAAGTATAAAATATTTTAGATTTTTTTCGCTGCTACGTTGTTTTTTCTCTAGTCGCTCGCCGCTCGTGAAAATGGCCTTTTCGTTCTAATTTGGTATCATCTTGAGCGCGAATTTTTGCTTCACTCCGTAAACACCTTCAAACAAGAATTTCAGAGAAGTGACATTCTATACACTAGAAAAATACTACCGTGTCTGAGGTGTCTAGTTACCCACTACGTCACTCACTACGTCATAAATAGGCATCTACGTCATCTCTTGACATCTACGTCACACGTTTCGTGTATTAGCCTAAGTGCTGGAGTCGTTAAATGGTGGAATTTGATAATAAGTGGTGTTATGAAATTAACCCTAGGAAGCGAAAATTTTAAGAAAATTTGTATGGTAACGTCCCTTCTAGTGAATTTCTAGTGCCTTTATTTTAATATGTTTACGTAATAAACATTTGGCAATACATTTTATGAAATATGATTTCTATTCAACTGTCTAACTGACTAAAATTTTGTAGACATTTTTGGTCTATGCATGCTTTGTGAATCGCTAAAAGTCAAATTACTTATTCCCCCCGTATTCGTTCACATTTTATGTGAGATAACTAGAGATGGAAACAAGAAATAATTTGATTGATTTGAATTTTGCAAATAATGGTCATGCCTAAGTGATTCGGACGATTACTTTTGCGTGTCGAGATTGGCTAGATCTCCTGGGCACTCCCAATACCAATAAACTAGATCTTAAAATGTTGAGTTCAACAATAGTAAACACCTTACAGAAGCAATGTTAAATTCAGTGAAATGTGGTCAGAAGAATGTTTTGACAATCACAAATTCGTTTAGATTCAATATAGATGTTTCCCCGTTCGGCCGCCGTGTGGCGCTAGCAGACCGCAGCTTCCGGCGGAACTGTCATGGCTGCCACTTCCGGTGGTCACGTGATTACGAGGGTGCCTGTGGATTCCCGAAAGGTCTCAGACCCTTAAATAGCCTTAACGTTTCAATTTCGGTAATTGATCAGTGATTTATGACCTGCTTATCAAATGGACGATCTCTGCGGATGGAAAGATCTTCTAAAGGTTTCATCTTAAAATAACACATCTTTTTAGGTTTAACCAAGTGAATGGTATTTTATTTTGAAGAGAAATTTTGACAGGTGGATAATGTTATGTTAAATATGATAATTTACATAATGTTTATTAACATCGTTAAGCGATATTTAATTTGATTTTAAAAAGTGTGGTAAAAGGGAATAAAAAAATGCTATCAATAATTTCACTTTCTTTACTTCCCCGTAATTACATACATACACCAAATCATACGGAACTGCATTGTTACACTATGTGGATATTATAGTATAAAAAATTATTCACGAAATAAAAATGATTATTCTTACTTATCTTTGTGTTTGAAATATATGGTGTGATGTATTGGTATGGG
The DNA here is from genome assembly GCA_022494985.1 of Micrasema minimum. Taxonomy (NCBI): domain Eukaryota; kingdom Metazoa; phylum Arthropoda; class Insecta; order Trichoptera; family Brachycentridae; genus Micrasema; species Micrasema minimum. The sequence continues at coordinate 28,110 of JAGVSP010001152.1, forward strand.
GGCTTTTAGTAATACTCGCTGTGACAATATTACGGGTTTATTATATACACGGTTTGACTGACTACGCTGCTCAGAGCTCTAACTGGGAATGACGGGCACACAGCAGACATACTACATACACACACACACGATCGTACATCTTCTGTCACCCTCACACACAGTCTCTTTCACACACATATCTCACACCCCCACACCGAACTACTAGACCCTCACTACATATATATAATACAAAATAACATATTTCATTAACATTATTATTTACAAGCCGGTATGGAGTAACCAAACTCGTAGTACAACCTGAAAACTGGTGAATCTACATCATATTTTGGGGTCCAATGTGTAATATGACTTGAATCTGAGCTTGAAAAAAAGTTTTTTTTATTGCACAAATTCTTATTAAAAATCTGTTTTTCCTTTTGTTTTCTTTATGGAAAATTAATTTGATATAATAAATTATATTTTATAACCATTTGTCAAAAGTTCTCAAAAAAAAGTCAACTTCTTACTAAATTTTCTCGAAAACGTGTACAATACGTGAAATCAAAAAATTTTATTCTACAAATTCGACTCCAAATATGAAGTAGATTCACTGTTTTCCCCCTTGTTCATCGAAATTTGTTACAAGGTGTATAAAAAATGTGAAAAACTACAATCTAATAAATGATTCACATCGAATCCGGAACCATGATTTTTATATGTGACCTAGACAAAGTGTTATTTCACCTCAACACACAAATAAGAATAAAAAAATTCCAAACCAAAAAAAAGGTAATCTTGTTAAAATATAACCAATGATTTTTATACGAGTAGGTACTTTAAAAAAATATTGGTTTAATATATTATTTTCTGCATATTACAAAATCAAGGTAAAAACGATGTTGTCAACTGAAAAAATGAAAAACAACCACGGCCATAAGTTTAAGAGAAAAATAAATAAACACGAAATTTGGGTGCGTACATGTGTGTAAATATTCCGAGTAAAACAGCTCCCTACTAGAGAATTCATGCCCCCACAATGAAATTCAGGTGGTACACCAACCTACAGGGGGTCCACAGAATCTGACCCCGCTCCCACCCTCATCCCCTATCTCTCAATCTCTCAAACACCTTGTACCTTTACATAAACATCAATCAACATGCATGTTTTACTACTATTTTTCCTTATCCGCACCCAATGGTGCATAGGACACTGTACTGGTATACAAGTACAGTGAATCTTGATCATTATCAGTCGCATGCTTCTTTTACTTGAAAAATCAAATTGAAATAAATATGTCGTATTATCAATGTCGGTTATCGAACCCGCAACCACGTTCACATGTTAGTCCAATGCGCCACCCTAAGTTGTGGTAAAGTAAGCAAACAAGCTTTGTATAAAAGAATGCAACGTTATATAAAAGAAGAAAAATGTATGAACAAATGCGCAGCCCAGATGGATTCGATTTTTACTTCATCCAAAGAAAATAAATGCAACTACCATATTGCAAAGGTTTACTATTAAACTAGGTCGAGAACGAAATTTGCAGGAAATATCAGGTAGGTAGGTAAATTATTTATAAAAGAGTTTAACTGGAAACCAGTAAAAAACCATTAAAAATTATTACCCGCTTTTATTATATGCATATATTTAATGCATTAAGTAATAAAGAATAGGTTATGCAAATATGGGGAAATATGATAATATATAATGGACTTTCTTATCATAAAAACATAATTCTACAAGGAATTTTTATAGCATATACTCAATATAAAATTAATATTACCTTCCACGTGTGCAGCGAATCACATTTATATACTTGATTCTTGTCTTTTGTAGTGAACTAAAAAACTCCTAATCTAGACCTCATGGTGCATAAGGGACTACGTTGACGAAGAGTAGTGTATTTTCATCATTTCATATATGAAGGTAACATGATAAGGCACTAAATTTCTCATATGAGGCCGATCGTTATCATTTAATTATGTTTATTTTTGTAAATAATGAATTGTAAATTAGCGAATCCATATCTGCTAACTGACAGATCTTTTACATACATATATACATATTAGTACAAACAGTGAAATAACGCGATGCTTCTCTGTCATCCATTGAGAAGAAAAAAATATTAAAATCCTTTATTATTGCAAGTGAGATTCTTACCTAATTAAATCACCTATGAATCGCCTCGACGAAGACTCTTTAATTTGTTTGTTTATATTTATTTATTTCAATTTTATTTGTTTTTCTCATTTAACGAATATAAAATGTTTTGGACTCTAATGAAATACCAAGTATTTAATTCAGTGTTTAGTTTTAATTAGTCAAAAACAAAATGTGCTAGAAATTAAGAAAGGATTCGGGATAAACCGGAATTTAAATGTAAATATTCTAATGCTGTGTTCGCGACTAGACCTCAATTCGGCTTAAATTATTTACAACGCAAATTGCTTCTCACAATTTGTTTAATGTCATTTTATAGTAAATTATTTAATGTTTGAACTTTAATGGACATCTATTAGATACATTCGATTCTCAATACCTTTTCACCTCTGAAAACTAAGGGGAATGGTACATTTATTATGAAGATGCTATCATTATAGCATGAATCAACAGATTACTCTCGGTTCTAGCTTTAATCACTAGGAGTATAAAGGGACCTGACCCTAATGTCAAGACATTTTCATGGTCCCTCCATTTCCCAGTGAAAGGTCTTTAGAGATGAATATTCCACATGACCTTAATCTTTTGTGCCAAATATACCTCAATCATATACAAGCACGTACTTTATTATGTTCATAACATATTCTTATCAAAAGCACACCATAATATTACGAACTAATTAATTTTTAATCTCTTTTATTGTGGTGGGGTAGCCTGTGGTGCCTTGAGTAAAACTCGAACTGGTACAATTGTGTTTGTGTATTCACAATATTAGGACAATAGAATAAACAAGGTTACTGTTTAGCTAGGTAGCTCGTGGAAGAATGATGGCTGCTCTTGGTATGTGAGGGTACAAAGGGGTGTAGGTAGGGCTGTTGTATCAGGGACAATACAACTTCTATCTACACCTCTTACATTTATAAATATAACGTGTACCTAGATAAAAAGTTTATTTTATCGAGTATTAGAGGTTACTTCATCCATTTTAAAACAAATAACAAATGAGTGCAGGTTATATATTTTTGCTTTATTCTCAAGCTTTTGTTTGCCAACGTTTTGGTGCACTACACACGTATATAGTCGTCCATCTTTCAAAAGGGTGTCACTCGATTTAGTTTATTTTACAGACGACTTTAACGGGTAAAAATTAATAACACTAACCATCTAACCATTACGCTATTTTCCCAAAGGGGTAGGCAGAGAGGATGGAACGCCACTGCACTCTGTCCTGGGAAATTGACTAAATTTAATTTAATCAGGCATGGTAGCCAAAATGGTCAGCCACGGTCGCGGGTTCGATTCCCGTAGGGGGTCAACATGAAATATTTATTTACATGAGATTTTCATATTTATATTTCATGTGTGATACCTTGGACTGGTACTGAAGCGTAAGACTGATTATCTTGCCTTCATGTAATAAAATTATCAAGATACACTGCACTTGGTGTACCAATGCAGTGCCCTATGCACCATTAGGTGCGGATAAGGGAAAGTACTAAGTAGTAGTAATTTTATCAAATTTATAGTATTTTGTATAATACTGCTGGGTTTAATAAACATTTTACTGTATAAACGTATTTTGAAAACCGATGAAATACTGTACGATTCGTATTTTATCTTTTTAACGGCTTGATTTCCCAAAAAAAATTATCTCGTAGTTAAGTCGTATCTTGTAAAATCAGCGAATTCGGGATACGCCTTTTTGAAAGATGGACTATGATATTAGTGCACTAAAATCCATTATCATTATGTAAATTTAAATGATATTTTTCATTGTTTTTGCCTTATCTTATCAAATGGTACTGCTAAGGTAGACCAAATACAGTGCATATCCTTTTATAACATGAAGGCAAGGTGATAAGTCTTTCACTTTAGTGCCAGTCCAGAAACCATCAAAATGAAATATTTTATAGGTTATCTTTTATTGGTATATATGGCGCACTTCAAACAAGAATTCACTCGAAGAGGCGTTTCCATACAAATTTTCTTAAAATATACGCTTCCTGGGGTAAATTTCATAACACCACTTATTTCAAATTCCACCGTCTAAAGACTCCAGCACTTAGGCCAATACACGAATCGTGTGACGTAGAAGTCTAGTGATGACGTAGAAGCCTATTGATGACGTAGTGAGTGGCATAGTGGATAACTAGACACCTCAGACGCGGTAGTATTTTTCAAGTGCATGGAATGTCACTTCTCTGAAATTCTTGTTCGAAGATGGCGCGATATTTAAAAATTTTATTTATAAAAAAGATCTGAAGAAACATCCAGATAAAATGTAGGTAGGTATAGACGAGATTCAATAATTCCCTGATATTTCAAGAGCAAAGTTCATAATAATTTGCATTTTATAAAAAAAATACTCCATAAAATAACAAAGTTTCAAAGAACTTTAATAATGTGAAAAATATTTGACGTACATAAAAATACGCTCACGTGTAAATATGAAAAACTTTTATGAATTTCGCGTTAAGAACCTTTTTAAAGTTTCTTCGCGCCATTGAAGGATGCCCAAATAATAGCTCCCCACTTTAGGAATTCCCTAAAAATATTTTATGTGGAATATTTTCAGTATAAGCATGAGACATAATTTAGTCGTTTCAGTATTTTAAACCTTCCTACCTGAAAGGAACCCCCACACTCTCATCAGTATTCGTAGAAGGGACTACAAGGGTAGTGCGATCGGAATGTACTTTCTTAAATCACACGTCTCTGGATACGAAGTTCAGTGTGGGAGGAATATGAGAATACATCGATCATCGTCCTCCAGATTGAAGCGTATCGTTAGTGATGCGGATAACTAGTTGTTATATTTCTATCTAATTGCTAAACGTTGTTTTATAAGATTATTCAACTCTTCTTAGCGTTTCATGGGGTAATTTATGAAAACAATTATTTCTCACACACAACAGAGTTAATGGTGCCTTAAAGTCGGTCGTATCTAATAAGTGCTTATCAAAAGAGGCTAAATTGGCAGTTCATAACCAACCCTTGGTAGTGAAGCGTGGTGTTTGAAAAAGAAGGACGAAAGTAGATTGAATGCAGTTGAAATGCGATCTCTCAGGAGAATGTGTGGTAATCCTATGTATGATAGGTGTACAAATGTCGAAATTAGAGCAAAGTGCAAGGAAGAGATAAGCATTTTATCGACAAAATTAAGAAAGGTCTTCTACGATGGTTCGGTCATGCAGAGCAAATTTGCCTGGATGTAGAAATCGAGGAAGGCCGAGATAGACATGGCATGATCAAGAAAACAAGTGCTTGAAAGTGGGCATGTAAGAAGTCGGAAAAATCGACGTGCGTGCATAAGAAGATGTATGAATGTGGAGGAAGCAAGAGAAGTGTGCCAGGACAGAGTGATGTGGCGTTCTATCCTCTCTGCCTACCCCTTCGGGGGAATGGCGTGATGGTCAGTTATTTAGTTAGTTATTATTTCTCACCATTAAGGCTCCTGGGGCAGGCTTTAGTTATTTTAGTTTTTTCAAAATGATTTTTCGAACTTATTGCCGGTCCCGAAAAATGATCACGTTTGTAATATTTCTCTAGTAAAATATAGAAACTTATTTCGAAGGAAAAAAAAACGGTAAGCCCTTATTTTCAGGATAACCAAAGGTACAATTCTAGGGAATTAGAGAGCAAGGCTTTACTTAATTCTCTTCATTTTCTGTTCAAAAACATAAACAAAATTTTGCAGTCAAATTTTGTGTGCACCGCAATTTTTTAATTATTATTTTTATTTACTTCCACATAAATTTACATAGATTTATTACTTATATTATACTTTATCACTACGTATTCTAATCCTAACATTATACAATTAAACATATTAAAACTTAGCTATATTATACACTGGTAAATTTATCATTAATCTGTTTTTCTTCTTATATTATAACCACAATTATACACTTATACACTATCACTGTTAATATCCATTTAAAAAATGACGTTGTATTTCTATGTATTATATCACCGCTAATTAACTCTAATTCTTTAAATATATTTTTTTTTTTTAATTCATGCATATATTTTTTACATTTCACTTGGTTCAATGCTAGGGCATCAGCATAGGGCAATATCCGATTCCTGCAGGAAAATGAATATATAAAATATCAGAATATCACTGTTTCTGGCAGTATACGTCCGATTTCAAAACCTTAGCAATCTTTTTTATGTCATTGTACAAGTAACTATCATTTAGTATTAATTATTCAATCGTTTATTAATCAGTTTTGCACATCGCTACGTTTGATAAAAGCTTCCTTTTTCATTCAGTTCGAAGCACTCATTATCTTCGTATATTGGGGAAGGTATATCGAGGGTAGGTAAAAGCTCCACAGGTCTATCGATTTTCCTCCCCCTCGCTTTCACGGGCTGTGCTGAAATGTATTGTCATAGCTAGCACACCTGAAATACTGGTATATTTTTACAAAGCGGTATTTATATCGCTAATGCGTTCCACTTGACTTGTTTTATTTAATTGAATCTGAATTCAATAAAACGGTCGTCTTGAGTAATTAAGCTTTTGTTAATTAAAATGTGTTTTCATCTGAAATAATTAATCATCTTTTATATTTCATTGAATGGAGAATTTCAATGAGCAGAATATTAATAAACTGTACCATGGCAAGCCGTATGCTTTTCAAATCAGCACTGTGGGTATATGGATAAATTAAGTTAAAGTAACTGGTGCAGCTAAAGCGCGATTTTTTTCGATTATCATTTGACACAAGAAGGCTGTATGCATGCGAGAATTTAAGAGATGAATAAGGCGAAGACAGAGGCCAAACGAAAGACTCAGCTCCCAGGCGATACCAGGAGACCTAAACCCGTCAATTCAGTAGAAAATTGCCCTCACCATGGTCTTATGGAGACTGGAAGGCGGGGGAGATCTTCTGTGTGGCACTTCACCAAAATAACGTCAAAAAGACCACAAAAACAGATCACAACGATTTCACTAAAGACACAATTACGCAATGGATGCGATGTTTAAATAGTTCAAGATTGATTTTATGTTAATTGAATGAGAAAAATGCGTGCGAGTTTTTGTAGCGGATGCGGTATTGTTACAACTTTTGGACTACCCGCGAAGTGCCATAGATAATTGGTTTTGTGGATAGAGGACGGTATAGATAAGGAATATAGGAATAGGAACCAAGGATTTACTGGGGCAACTTGTCCCAAGAATGACTAGCACAAATCATCACCAGCATGCTTCACTATTGATACCAATAGTAACACATAACATCGTTTTATTTCATCATAATTCTCGTAAGATTTTTTGTACATATCTTAATTGTGTAGTATAGATTGGCATAGGTTATTGTTCTAACATAAAGAGTGTTAGAATAAAAGTGTATTTCTAAGAAAAGCCTGTAAAATGAGCTTTTCAGGTTATCGTTTATTTTGCTAAGTTATATGTTCATAAGCTCAAATTATATAAAAAAGTGACAAATATTTACTTGACGATTTCTGAACAACGATAAGTAAAAGTGTATTCTTATGTTGTATGAGAGAGCTTTTACAAACACAATGCTTTAACGTAAAGCGTTTTCAGTTCCTGAAGACTTTTGTATTTGAATGGATTACGTGTAAAAAACTTTTGCTATGTTAACTTTGCGAAAAAAGAATTTGGTTACAATTAAAACTTTCAAACGTTTCAGCATATTGTCAAATTATAAAAATATACTGGAAAGATACAAAATTTTTCATCCCTAAAAGCGTCAGAAAGTTATTTCATTTTTTTATCCACTTCCTCCTTACAAAGATTGCATATTGTTAAAAATATTTTTTAATGTAATTGTTACAATTTTTCAATTTAAAATAATTACATCAATCACACCTCGAACAAAGCTTTAAGTCATATTAAATGGTAGACGTTCTATTGATGTATTTCTTTTTTTTTAAGAAAACCTATTAACTACTAATTTCCTAAACCAAAATCCCTATTTTCGATTTTTTTTCAAATGCTGTAAGTTTTGGAAGCATAATCATATTCATAAAAAATCAATATTTATACAAAGATAAACTTTCTTCTTACACAAATGTCTCGGGAAAGGTTTATTAGGATTGAACCTTTTCTGAAATACAGAAATAATTTTTATAAAGCAATGTTTTGCATACGAATGAATACATTTCTGCCCTAAGGGTTTCTTTCTTCTCCCCTTTTATATTCGTGATAGTAGGTAAAGTTATGTTAGGGCTTAGAGAATTTACAAAACACACAATTCTTTATTTCCGACCTATCTTTTCTGTTCAAAATTCTAAATAATCAAATAAATAGTCCTTATCTTCTGGAGAATATTTTTCAACAACTATCCTGTCAGATTTACACGACAATCAAACCTATTTTATAACCCATTGCCTAGAAATAATTATACTCAAAACTCATTTATTTATCGTTGTTGTTCCGTGTTTAACAAATATTGCCCCCACTTAGATATCTTTGACAATAAACTTAAAACATATAAAAAGAAACTGTTTGAAGTTGTAAAGTGATATTACATGTATTTATTCATTCAAAATAATAGTTATGTTAAATATTAATTGTATCTTTCCCACCCTTCTCCCTTTTCCCTAACCTAACCGTCCCTTACCTTCCCTGCAGTGCATCTCTTTTTTTTCTTATGTTTTTCTTTTCTAATTTAAAATTTTCTTATTTATAGTTTTTTTATTTCCTAAAATTTGTATTACCTAGCATTCGTTTCATATTTGTGAAAAGCTGTAATTGGATTTATACATACATGTGCAATTATATTGAAAAATGTACTAATTAAGACTTTTGTTTTTCCGTAAATAAAAATAGTTGAGGAAAGCCGAAAAGTCCGACTTGAAAGGGAACATACAAAAAGTCGGAATAATTGGCAATCGAGCATGAGAAAATTTATGAATGTGAAGGAAGCAAAAGTGATGTGCCAGGAAATATTGGTGTGGTGTTTCTTCTGTGCCTACCTATTTGGATAAATGTCGCAATGGTTAGAAAAAATTCGAGCTCGTCGAATAATAATGTTACTTGGAAATGATAGTTAACAAACTAGTATTATCAGAAACAAAATTTCCTATCACTGTTCTTCAACTCTAAAATATTTTTACTCGAAAACCAAAAGCATTCTTTGATTTCTTCTACACGTCATACTCACATATTCAAGTTTGCAAGGTTTGCAGGTTTGCATTAAACATACGCGGAATTTTGAGAAACATTTTGATTTGTTTTCTAACAAGGATTTCCGCAGTTGTCTGTTTGTTTTATTTTTTGCACCCATTCTCGGAGTTGAAAGCCTTTTATCTCAGAAACTGTGCAAATCTGAATTCAAATAAGTTTTAAAGGCCAAAAATTCCCTTTGGGCTTACGAAATGCGAAGATATTTTTTTTATTTCATTTTGTTTTGGTAATATTTTAAAAGCGAAAAGTGTGGTTTTATACGTCTTCCTTAAAAGTACGAGTTATATTGATAAATTTGTTTAATATTCTGAAAACGTTCAATATCTTCTGCCATCACTAGCTTTTGTGACCCAACTCAGCATTTTAAGGAACGGTAAAGTAGCTTTTTGACATCCTTCAGAAAAACCAGTAAATAGTTCTTACAGGTTCTTACCGTGCCTAGCGCCTACTCCTGAAGGCTGAATATTCGTTTGTATTCTAAATAGATGTAAACCGACCTTCCAAGAATTCGGACATTCTGTTAAATTTTTATTTTTTATTAAAAATATGAAACCCGTGAATTTATTTATTATAAAAGGTTTATTATATTTTATTAGATATATTAAGGTAGATTATTTTTATAAGTAAAATTATTTTTACTCGGATACGACATATATTTTTAAAATATAAAATTTATTTCACTAGTCTGATTATAATAAATTATATTTTTTTTAACGGAATAGGCCCGTGCTTAGAGTTACAGTAAATCAAGAAATTAAATTTATTAGTTCAACAATAATAAAATGTGTCTGCGTCTTTTTTCACGAAACCCGTTAAGACCTGATATTAATCTGAAAAAATATTTGCATTAAAACACTGCACAGTTATTGAATATAAAAAAACCAATAGTAAACAATAACATCGTTTTATTTAATCATAATTCATTATGAACTGTTACAAAGTGAATGCCGAATCAAACAACAAAATAGTGTCTATACTATTTTAGATATTAGATTGAGTATGTGGTTATTGTATCAAATATTTTTGTGTGAAGTAGGATAAAAGGCGCAATATAAACAAAAATAATTTGGTATTAAAATCACTCTATTGTTGCAGAATATGAAAATAGACCAAGAAATCTCACACAAATATTTTGACCTTCATAAATCACCAAATTTCAAAATTTAACAACGCAAAGGGAAAAAATTAAATGGCGACTCATATCCATATGAAATTGACACCTCAACTCATTAATGGTAGCCCAACGGACTGTACCACCAACTGTAAGTTGCGCAATTAATGACAAGTTTTAATATTCCCTTACTTCACTGAGACCCATTAAGTGTCCCACTAAGAATTATTAGAACAAAATTATACTTTTAAGACTTTCTTATGTATGTGAATTTTTTTTTTTTATTTTTATACAAAAGCATCTTATGAAATTGCATAATAAGTTAAAACACCTTATTGAATTTTTTTAATGCTAAACGATATTCTAACCTTAATCGAATACTGTAACGAAAGTGTTCTTTCGGTTCATAGAAACAGAATTTATCATTATCGCGGGAGTCGCACGGGTGTAAAAAACGAATATAATGACTAGCAGCGTAAATTCTATTTCCTATAATATAAAGAAGTAACACAAACATGTGGATCCCATTTAATCATAAGTTCATTATGAACTGGAACAAGCGTATGCCGAGGCAAGCAACACCTAGTGTCCTATACTAACAGAGATTATCAGGATTCAAGTACTGGGTTCCTACTACAAATTAAGTTTTTGAATTAATAAAAAGGTCCCGGCTTCAGATGGAGCGGGATGTTGTTGGTATCTGCGCTCATTGAGGCAGAATAGTGTTCTACGAACCAAGGTATTTGTACACAATTAGCTTATGACCTTCATCATATCACAAATTCTTCTGTACAACAGATGCGTACAAAAAGCAATAGGAGACATCTATTATCGACTTCAACTACTGTAGCCACACTGTTATTGCGCAAGGATTCAGGTATGATATTCCTCTAACCTATAAATATGTACTTGATTAACCTCGTGGTCACTGCTGAGAACTAGATGGAGCGGGATGTTATTTGTTGTAACGCGCAGTAGAGGATCTTATCATCCGCGGTGGAAATGTAATATAAGTTCATTTAATAATAATTATTGCGAACATTAAAGGAAGCGTAACAGGCCATACCTTATCAACCAAGAAATTATCAGGATTCAAGTACTGAATTCTTACTAACCTTAAAGATGTTCTTGATTTCCTCGTGGTCACGGCTGTCGATGGAGCGGGATGTTGTTTGTTGGCGCAGTAGAGGACGGTGGAGATGTACTAAGGGTATCTGGTACGTATAGCTTCAACAGAATAATTCTTATTGCGAACATTAAAGAAGCGTAAACAGGGCAATTACCCTTTCAAACAAGAAATTATCAGGATTCAAGTCTGAATTCTTACCTAAAAATGTTCTTGATTTCCTCGTGGTCACGGCTTCAGATGGTGCGGGATGTTGTTTGTTGGCGCAGTAGAGGGCGGTGGAGATGTACTAAGGATATTGGTTACATATTAGCTTCATTAAATAATAATTATTGCGAACATTAAAGAAGCGTAAACAGGCCGCGTGCCTTTGATTGATATTTTTACAGAGAGAGAAAAAACAGACAGCTAGAATTACACAAATTCTAATTATTATCACATACTGAAGTATCAGACAATAATCATGCAAAAATGAGATACCTACCCACTCGGCTTGCCTTGCCCATACTATGCCAGTGTAAGGGTGCGGATGATGAATTTTATTAGGATGAAAGGAGACCAGTATATTATTAAGGGTGTCGATAGCGCTGCATGCCCTAATATCAATGAACAGACTAATATTTCAATTTTGGTACTGCTTTCAAATAGTCGGAAATAGATGTGCCAGAAAGCAGGAAACACGTTGTGGTGGAGCGGGATTCGAACCTAGAGATTCCAATCCGGGGTCTGCGAATCTACCACTAGACAATAACCCGTTGTTTTTTTTTTTTTTTAAATTCGGAAAATATTTAGGCATGAGTTTAATTTTCATTAATTAAAACTTTGTATTTTCTTTTTCTATCTTTTTTAAAATTTCGCGTTTCAACGTTATATTTAATATCCACACTTTTTAATATTTTACATTTTTCTTCTATAACATTCAAATTATTCTTTCTTTTATCCCATTAAAACGTTCATTAAACCAAATAACAAATGTTCAGAATAATTTCTCTGTAAAATCACTTAGAACCATAATAAATTTAACTATACCGAAGAATGCTCCACTCCAGAGAGAATTATATAAATTACTGAAACATTAAGTAATACCCAAAAAAGTATTTGTTTGCCAAGATTTATCGGTAATACGAGAAAATCTGAAGAATTTAAGCAAAATTACTAAGTCATTTACAAAATAAAGCAAGGAAAGTTTTTCGTATATAATACCACTTAAAAGTAAAGCAAAGACATGTTTAACAAAATATTGCTTTTAATTTTTATTATATTGATAATATTTTTTAAAAAAACACGGTCGCGTAATCATGAATAATTATTTGTGTTTTGTTCACAATTACAGTTTTTACTATTATGGTAACATTTACCTACCATTTTACTTATTTGAGATTACACATTTTCTTTGACTGCTTGGCTACTATTTTATGGGGCTTATGACCTGTCATTGACTGGGTTAAGTCGCCACTTGATGTATTACAACATTTCCCATTTTACCTAGCATTTGATATCCGTATCTGCCAATTATCAGAACTTGTATAATATACATACAGTGAAATGGCGCGAAGTTTAACTTATGTGAAAACTCTTAGTCTTTCATTGAGAAAATTACTAAGCATTTAAGCAGAAACCTTTATGATTAAAGTTGGATTCTTACCTAATTGTTCTTGCCTACAAGTATTTGGACACATTCAAAATGTTCAAAATTTAGTTTACCGTTAAAAAGACCGTTTTTGTAAGATTAAAAAGGGCCTAAGTTTTTTGAAGTGACCTAAACCGTCTTTTATAGACGAAAAATAACATAAAACGTTCCTTTTATTATTTTTCTTTTTTCATTAAATAGCTGATTCAGAGATCAATAATTCATTATTCATCTGAGAGATTTCCCAGAAGAAATCTAAGTCATTTTCTTGGCCTGTTAAATTTTTCGTCTTGTAATCAT
>JAGVSP010001153.1:0-63241 GCA_022494985.1 Micrasema minimum
ACCTAAAAGAAGAACAAACGTATCGTTCAAAATTATAAACAAACTAACTAACCATGCACGCCCATTTCCTCTGAATGAGTAGACAGAGAGGACTAGAACGTGCCCACATAACCCTGTCCTGGCATACTTCTCTTGCTTCCGTCCACATTCATACATCTTCTCATGCATCGCACGTCGAATTTTCCGACTTCTTACATGCCCACTTTCAAGCACTCGTTTTACTAGATCATGCCATGTCTTTCTCGGCCTTCCTTGACTTCTACATCCAGGCACAGTCGTATCATATATTATTTTTAGCCATTCGCTCTACATGACCGATCCAACATAAAAAACCTTTTAATTTGTTGATATAATGCTTATCTCTAGCCTTGCATTCTGCTCTAATTTCAATATTAGTTCACCCATCATACATAGTTTAACCACACATTCGCCTTAAAGATCGCATTTCAACAGCATTCAATCTACTTCAAATTATAAGTCAGATCTAATACTTTGCTGGCAGAATTAGTAGGTACTACGTAACTACATATATTACGGTTGCACTTTTTTTAATTTTTAAATGAGAGTCACATTTTTTTTGACGTGATAACGTCTAATAAATCGATGAACGCCGGCTGCACACGCGAAAAAGAATGACTCATTATCACGTTCCGCCTGAGCCGAGTGTGCAAGCGAGAGCGCGGAACAAGCGATAGAGAGGCACGATTGGCCTAAGCGTTCGGTTTGTGACGTATCTATCTCTCTTCCACTCCATTGGCCGATGCGTCCGAGAAGAAGGGAGACAGCAGCAGCACACAAGAAGAAAAAACAAAAAAATTTTAATTTATGGCGAAAGTCCGTAAACCGACTTTACAGACAGCCAAAAGTTTATTTTACCATGTGTATTTTCTATCATTGACTGTTCTTAATTGATTATTTATATTCCCTTGTGAACCAATGCAGTGCCCTATGCACCATTAGGCGCGGATAAAGGAAAGGAGTAGTAGAAGAAGTTATAACGTAGGTCTCTTTAGTCCTAACATCATTTTAGTTATAATATAAGCTCATTAGTGCGCACTTTATACGAAACAGAAAACTGTACTGTTTCTGTCTTGTCATCAGAAATCATACTAAATATGTGTATTTTTTAAGCGCGATTATAAGTTATTATCGTATGTTTGCACAAAGAAAATTGTAAATACAGCAAATAATTTTAATATGTTCTATGTTTTTAACGTTTTTCAAAGCAGACAATATATATCACGATCTACTTAAACGTTCGCATAAAAAACATTAACTTTCGGGACAGCCAAACGTCACGCAGACCATTCAATCATCATTTTAGCCCGTTGAGGTCCACTTCTGGACATAGGCTCCCCCTGCCGTCTCCGCTCCTCCAGATCCTGCGCCGCCCCCATCCACTGTCTTCGTCCACCCATCTCATCGGTGGACGTCCTTGAGGCCTCTGATTTCTCGGTCTCCACACCAGAACGCGTTTCGTCCATCTGTCATCCGTCATTCTGGCTATGTGACCGGCCCATTTCCACTTCAACTAAGCAATTCGCTCCACCACGTCGCAGACCTTTGTCTGGCGTCGGATCTAATCGTTCCTTTTTCGGTCTCTTAATGTTATTCCAAGCATAATTCTCTCCATGCTCCCTGTGCAACTTGCAACTTATGGGAGGATTGCTTGGTCACCATTCAATATTCCACACAATTTTCCCTTATACAGGACAGTTTGCAAACTGTACAGTTTTCTGTCCCGTATAAAGTGCGCTTAAGTGTGCAAGATGAACATTCTTACGATTCAATAGATACCTATGCCTAATTGTTTTTTTATTGTGAATAAAACAATTAAAAATTGAACCGTATCACTTTCACTTCTCCATTTTATATTGTCTGCTGATGCTGACTGCGGGTGAAAGCGTCCATCGGTCAGATTAATAATCGGCCCCTTGATTATTTTATTACACTAATAAATCTGTGGTAGTTTACTGTGTCGTTTCTTCTCTAGTGCCTTTGTGTCGAAAGTGAGTAGAGATTTGGAGATACACAGATTTTTTATTTGTCCATCACGGCATTGGAACAAGTAGAAAAGTTCAAGGCAGAGAAACAATGTTCATCGTTTAAATAATAAAAAAAAACAACGCAAACAATACGCTGGTTTAAGGTTAAATTTATTTCAATGTTATAGTAATATTCTTCTTTTTATTCTTCTTTCGCCACGTTCGCTCCTATGTGGAACATGTGGACATCACTAGATCCCTCCAGGAGACCCTGTCACCAACCTGCTCTCTCGCCTCCTCCGTTGGATGGTCATCGACGGTCTGCCAGGACGGGATCCTGCAGGCGTAAAGAAGAGGCAGCTCGGGTTCAGGCTCTCCCGAGGCATCCGGAGTACATGCCCAAGCCAGGTCCAACGCCGCATCTTCACGACTCCAGTTATTGGAGGTTGCTGCGTCCGTTACCTAACTTCAGCTATGGTTATGAAGTCAAACCACCTAATGCCTAGAAACCTTCTCAGACACTTGTTCTCAAAACTCAACAAGCGAGCATTCTGAGCTTTTGTGAGGTGCCAGGATTCGCACCCATAAAGGAGCACCGGCACAATGCAGGAATTAAAGAGTCGGCATTTTGTCGGCTGTAATATTAGTTACATGTATTTATTTACATGTGATTTTCATATTGGTATTTAATATGTGATACCTTGTACTGGTACTGAAGCATGTGACTCATCTTACCTTCATGTAATAAAATGATCAATATACAAACATTTTAAAATTATAGTTGATGTTTTTTTGGTTTAAAATAATATAATTAAGGTACACAAAAATAATTATCATCATCCGCTCCCTATGTGGAAGCATATGGAATCCACAAACTGCCTCCAGGCCAAGCAATCGGCCGCCAGCTCCCGTGCATCCTCCCAAGTCAAGTCCACGTCCCGCAGCTCTGACGCAAACTGCCGGCAAATTTAACTTACAAGAATTCAATATTTTTGTTGTTTTACGTTTGTTTACATTTTTTCGATTTCGCTTTCATCATAGGTTAAGAATTTAAGAGTCGGGTCATCGAATCTATGATCTTGACCGCTCGAGTAAGTTCGTTCGATTCAATTATAATCTTGCGATTATGGCGACTGGATTTGTATACTATGACCACTGGTTTTCGGTTAATCCTGTTTCATATAGTTACATGGCTGATCTCAACAATCACTTTCACCGTAGGAATGAAATTAATACGCTGATAACACTCGTCTTTTCCGCTCCTAGAAATTATACAGTTTGATTTTATAAAGGCAGCGGTCTTACTATCGAGCCATTCTTTATTACAATATATCTGATTTGAAAAAGAACTTTTGGTTGTCTGTAAAGTCGGTTTACAGACGATAATTTTACGTGATAACGTCATAAGAAAACATTGATGAAAAATAGCATACTTTTATGAATTTAATTGAATGATTACTACTGAATTACCATTATTTTGTATTATACAAAGCAGGAGTTAATTGAAAATTACAATTTTTTCCATAAATTGCACCCATTTTTTTGCACTCGTTTATTCAAATTACTCGGACGCATCGGCCGATGGAGTGGAAGAGAGATAGATGCGTCACAAACCGAACGCTTAGGCCGATCGTGCCTCTCTATCGCTTGTTCCGCGCTCTCGCTTGCACACTCGGCTTAGGCGGAACGTGACAATGAGTCATGCTTTTTCGTGTCTGCAGCCGGCGTTCATCGATTTATAAGACGTTATCACGTCAAAAAAATTCGATGCCTTTTTGTTGCAAGTACCTGGT
This sequence comes from Micrasema minimum, assembly GCA_022494985.1. NCBI lineage: Eukaryota > Metazoa > Arthropoda > Insecta > Trichoptera > Brachycentridae > Micrasema > Micrasema minimum. Next base: position 3,779 of record JAGVSP010001153.1, read on the forward strand.
AGTTTTGTTGCAAGTACTAGTGTGTTAGCGTGGTCGCGGACTCGATTCTCGACTGGGACAATTCTGCCCTCCAATCACTGAAATGCCGTTAACTACACGACTGGCATTATCGGCGTATTGTACTCGGCGGATCTGATGGATGCGAGCCTGGCGTGGGAGGAGGCGAGAGAGCTGACTGGTGACAGGGTCTCCTGGAGGGATCTAGTGATGTCCACATGCTCCACGTTGGTGTGAACGTGGTGAAAGAAGAAGAACCTTATCTTTGGTGTAGATAAGGTCGATATTTCCGTTATACCGTCTTTTGGTGATCGGATGGCAGAATGATGTGAAATATTTATTTCAACGTGTTTTTTCGTTAATACCGTTAATACCTTGGACTGGCGCCGAATCGTAAGACTGATCATCTTGTCTTTATGTAACAAATGACCATGAAATAAACTTAAGATTATAATTTTATTCGGGTGATGATTTTTTTTTATCCACCTATTTTTGAACGGTAATTGGCGCCATTACCCCTTTTTAAATACGCATATAATAACATTCAATTTCTTATGATACTTATATAATTAATTTGCAATTAGCTTTTAAATTTGACACGAAAAATACGAGAGAAACAATTCTAGGAAGCAAATTAAGTAGGTGCCTAATATCAAATTAAATGTGTTCATTTTTTATTTTATTGTTTTGCTGCAAGGCACTTTTTGATTTATTATCAATAGAAAGGAGGAAAATCTATGCGAAAAAATATGTATTTGGTACGTAGATACCTACTTAATTTGTTCGTTTTTTATTATTTCATTTCTTATTTATGATTAGTACGTCTCATAATGGTTTCCGGAAACCGAAATTGAAAATTAATTTTGGTTCTGCGATCACAGACATATCCACATGTAGATTTATCGCAGTTGTGACGCGTTTATCATGATATCGGTAAATTATCAAAGAAATTACTTACAAGATTTCTACCTTAAATATCCTTAGAAAACGTACAGGCGAATGTGGGGTAAAACTATGTATGATAGGTGCACTAATGTTGAAATTAGAGCAGAATGCAAGGCTGAGATAAGCATTATTGACAAAATTAAGAAAGGTCTTTTACGTTGGTTCGGTCATGTAGAGCGAATGGATGATGAAAGAACGGCTAAAAAAATGTATGATGCGACTGTGCCTGGATGTAGAAGTCGAGGAAGGCCGAGAAAAACATGGCATGATCAAGTAAAACAAGTGCTTGAAAGTGGGCATGTAAGAAGTCGGAATAATCGACGTGCGTGCATGAGAAGAATGAATGTGGACGAAGCAAGAGAAGTATGCCAGGACAGAGTAGTGTGGCGTTCTATCCTCTCTGCCTACCCCTTCGAGGAAATGGCGTGATGGTAAGTTATTTTGTTTATAATTTGAACGATACGTTTATTCTTCTTATAGGTGATTAAAAATTGAGTCTATAGAGAGAGTTTTCGAGAGAGAGAAGATGTATGAATGTGGAGGAAGCAAGAGAAGTATGCCAGGACAGAGTGGTGTGGCGTTCTATCCTCCTGCCTACCCCTTCGGGGAAATGGCGTGATGGTTAGTTAGTTAGTTAATTAGTTAAAACGTACGAACATTCCTGTAGATGAAATTATTTGATGCTTGGTTAAACGAAAATAGCACGCTTTGTATATTAGTTAAAATATTTAATACAAAAGCGTAGAGAACAATTACACGAAAAATTATCACATACATGCTTCTTGTTTTAGTTTTTCAATACTTTTTTCCAATTTGAAACAAGTTATTGAATAAGTTTGTAAGAGGCCAATTCAGTACCTACCTCCCCAACCTTTAATTCATCAAGTTACCCATCTTGGCCTTTCTTAGCACGGCTAAGTTGGCACCACTGACATTTTAGGCATCAAAAATGGCTACCGTTTCCGCCACTTCCCTCCGGCCCGGCTTTCGACACGGAAGCGTTTCCAGGATGGACGATTGAAAGTTTTCGCCACAAGTCCTAGTATTTCTGAATCAAAGTGTAGTGCACAGGTTCCAGGCTCCACGGCCGCGTCCCGTGCCCTGCCGTCACGCAGAAAGTCCCAAGGTAGCTATAGAAGTCTTTAAGTCGCATATAGCGACAACTTCGCACGAGGCCAGCCCAGCACAGCCATGGTCGGAGCTAGCCTGATTCCCCTCGAAGCCGCGCTAAGCGGCGATTCATAATTATATCCGCATCAAGACACTGGGTTTAATACCGTGTCAGTCCATTCAACGACGCTGCGATATGTAAATATATCCAAGACCGGACATCGGTTTTACATCGTGTCAGCTCCATTCCCCGCTAGCCACGGAAGCAGCCGTCTTCACCTCCTGATTTCGTGAGCTGGCCTTAGCCTACGGACAAGGACAGGTTTATACCGGGTCGCCTCCGCTCTCACCGCTAGCGGCAAAGGCCGCCGTTTTCATCAGCTCCTGTTCCCTGGGCTGGAGAGCCAGGACCGCTATAAATCTTCCCCCCGCAACGCGGACTCCCTCCAGTAGACCCTGGGGAGTCCACGTGTTCACCACCGCTTGGGAGACACCTTTACAATGATCTAATCTTAAGTTTTAATTTTAATAACTCTGTGTAGGAAGGCCTTCAACACTATCCTAGTTTTACAATTTGAACTGTTATGTTTATATGTATTTCTTGCGCGTTAGGATGTACCTTTTCAATTATCTTATAGGATGTACCTTTTCAATTATCTTATAGGATGTACCCTTTCCTAATAAACACAAATTGTCCACACACCTGAATAGTTCGCATTTTCCCGCCACCTGAGATTGAATGAGAGAGAATCGAGAGTCCAATACACGTAAGAAAAGGTGTCGAATCTCCACGGAGGAAGGCCCTGAGCTAGCACTACGGAAGCTCTCCGGTATATGGGTAAATCTATTATATTACACTGGCGCCCCCAACGTGTAATTCTGTGTGTATTTACTCTCGATTTTCGCTTCATTTCCAGTTACGGCGGCCATTTTGTTCACAAAGCTTTATTTTTTTGCAACCGAGTCACCTTCGGTAAACTCCGGAAATTTCGCTTCGTATGCAACCGAGTCACCTTCGGTAAAGTCCGGAAGTTTCGCTTCGTATGCAACCGAGTCACCTTCGGTAAAGTCCGGAAGTTTCACTTCGTGTGCAACCGAGTCGCCTTCGGTAATTTCCGGAAATTTCACTTCGTAATCCTTCACAGAGCGGCCATTGTGAATTATTTTGACGTTTGGATGTCAATTTTTGACAGTCCAGATGTTTACTGTTTTTTTCATAACGAAATCAAATAGCATCGTAGCTTTGGTTCCTTAGCAACTGACGGGAGAGAACGTCGGCCCAAATAAAATTCAACGTAAGTGAAAAATCGATAACGTTTAAAATTATTAGATGTGAAAAAAAAAAACGTCGGTGCAAATAAAACTCCAATGCAAAGGGTTATAATAAATCGAAAACGTTTAAACTTCCGTATGCATAGAAGATCTCGGTTCTTAATAGCGGTTTCACCATAACTTTGAAGGATTTTCGTTTTTTTCTCCTTTCTTCTCTTCTCTGAGTTTTTTTTTTTCTCTCTCGATTTTTTTCTTTGGAGATTTTCGGATAGTTTTTTTCCTTCCCTGCAACAAGCAATCATGGAGGCCTTCTCAATAATAATAACAAACCCCGAAAAGAGCACCAGAGATGAATTGAGGGAAAAGTTAACAGAACGGGGAGTTCATTTACGAAGGAACACGCTGAGTTATCTGAGAAACAAAGCAATTGAATACAACAGTCTCCACTCAGTCGGGGACGAAATTTTAGCTCCAACACCCCCGGTGGTAGACGCGACCACAGTAATAGCATCCATTACCCGCCGACCGTTTTTCACACAAGGTGAAACGAGCACGCCATAGATCCAGGAAATACCCCTAACGTCACGTACGTCATCAGAGATAATAAACACACGAACCTCAACTCGTGGAATATTAAGCTTTCTTATAACTCGGATGTCAGAAGATTTATTTTTAAGGGTAGAAGAACTAGCAAGAGCAAGGGACCTAAGTTTAGACTCTCTTTCTAAAAACTTTTATAGACTTGGTCTCCGAAGATGTACTCCTATGGTACCGTACCATTAGGCAAGATAAAACAGCCATGGGCGGCTCTTAAGAAATTACTGCTGGCTAAATTCGAAAGGCCAGATTATCAACACAGGCGGAGAGCCGAGATTTTCTTGGAAAAACAATCGGCAGAAGAAGATTCCGCTACCTTTTTTATTAGGATTAAATCCAAAAATTTACTTTTAGAACCACCGATCGCAGAGGAAGAATTATTACAAATTGCTAGATTCGGTTTGAGCCCGCGATACGCGGCTCTGCTAGCTGCTCATGGGTTAACTTCCCTACGGGAGCTGGAAGGTTTATGCGCAAATTTCGATCTATACGACCCAGGGGTCAAAGATACACGGTTTCAGCCTCAGAACACGAAGCCTTCCTCTTTTCCAAGAGGCAATCAATACAAAACAAGAAGGGGTTGCTTCCAATGCGGAAGCTCAGACCATTTTAAGAGAGCTTGTCCGATTATAATGGGACAAAGGGCTATTCCTCGTCGGAGTCCAAGACTTCTACCATACCGTGCGCCTATCTCGTCGGAGCCTTATCAACGGTCAACGCCTATGCGAGCTATTCAATACGTGGATACAACGAGACCCCCTCCAACGGCAACCAACCAAAAAAACTAAGTAGGAGCCATCGGATCTCTGGGATAGCCTCCAGCCCAGATGAATGGTCACGGTGGCTCAAATTTGTGTCCTTTTTTAATAGCACGTACCATCTATCCTCTCTCACCTGCCGAGAGGCTAAAGACGGCAGACCTTATACCCGTTTTGAAATAAATTCCATACCCTTCTGGGGGTTGTTGGATTCCGGAGCAAATTGCAGCGTCCTGGGTAGCGGTTCCCACAGTAGTTTTCTAGACCTGGGGTACAAAATAGCTCCTTACGCTGCTAGCGTTATGACAGCAGACCGTGCCATACAAACTGTACTGGGTGTTATGTCAATACCTGTTAAGTGTAACGACCGAGAACAGCCTATCGATTTTTTAGTAATCCCGGCTGTCAACTCTAAAATTTATCCTCGGTACAGACTTCTGGAAAAAATTCCAGATTGCCCCGCAGTTGCTTCCCTTTCAGCCAACTAACCCTTCACAACGTGGACCCGTTACACATAAAGTATCAGAGGTACGAACTATCATTCCCATTTCCAACCTGTCGCCAGAACAAGACACAGTTTTAAAGCGAGTCATCTCTAAGTTTGAAGATATTTCTTATGAAAAACGTGGTTTAGGTTTAACACACTTAGTACAACATAACATTCACACCGAAGGTGCCCCGGTAAAGCAGCGTTATTACCCGTTGTCTCCGGCAAAATTAAAACTCTTAGAAAATGAGTTGGATGAAATGCTCTCGCTGGGAGTCGTGGTCCCCAGCCGCAGTCCTTGGACGAGCCCAACGCTTCTAGTCGCAAAAAAAGACGGCACGGCACGCTTCTGCCTCGATTCAAGAAAACTTAACGCCGTTACCAAGCCAGACGCTTACCCACTTCCTTTAGTCCACAAAATACTGGACAACCTGCGTAATGCTAGGTTTATTTCTTCCATTGATTTGAGTAAAGCTTTCTGGCAAATACCGTTGGATAAGGCATCTTGTGAGAAAACAGCGTTTGTTGTTCCAGGGAGAGGCATGTTTCATTTTACCAGGCTACCTTTCGGGCTCAAAAATAGCCCGGCTGAATTACAGAGATTGATGGACAGACTTTTTGGACCAGAACTAGATGAACAATTGTTCGCCTACCTGGATGATCTTATCATTGTGTCTGAAGACTTCGATAAACACATGCAACTGTTATCCACAGTCTGCCACCGGCTCCGAGAGGCGGGTTCTAACCATAAACCTAAAGAAATCAGAATTTTGTAAAGCACGACTGAAATACTTAGGATTTATAATAGACAAAGAGGGTCTCCGCACGGACCCTGCAAAGGTAGAGGCAATAGCTAATTTCGCGCGCGCCCAAGTGCGCCAAAGACGTAAAGGCCTTTCATCGGGATTTCTAGTTATTACCGGCGCTTTATAGAAAATTTCTCGTCCATCGCAGCCCCACTTAATAAACTGACGGGAGGCCGTAAAGGTTTCAGTAATTTTACCTGGACCCCAGAGGCCGAAACAGCTTTCGAAGCCCTAAAAACAGCATTGCAAACGGCCCCGGTATTAAATTGTCCAGATTTCACGCTTCCCTTTACTATCCATACGGACGCTTCCAATCTGGGAATTGGCGGCGTGTTGACCCAACATTTTCCAGACGGAGAACACCCTATTGCATATTTCTCAAGGGGCCTTTCAAAGAACGAAAGAAACTTCTCAGTAACAGAGAGGGAATTATTAGCCGTGTTAGACTCAATACATCATTTTCGAGGTTATGTTGACGGAGCAAACTTCACCGTAGTTTCCGATCATAGCAGCCTTAAATGGTTAGTCTCACTAGATAACCCTTCAGGAAGACTGGCTCGATGGGCAACAAGACTGTCCCCAATTTTTCCTTCAATATCATACACCGCAAAGGCGCAGAGAACGTAGTCCCAGACGCTCTCTCTCGCTTGGAGTTAGCAATCATTACAACAGAATCAGGTTCCCCTACGACAGATTCGGAAGACCAATGGTACAGGAGAACATTTGCGGGCTGCCAGAATAACCCTGGCAAATTCCCAAACTTCATAATAAAAGAGGGGCATCTGTACCGTCATGCCAGAACGTCACTGTCTATTTTAGAAGATCACGCTTGGAAATTGGTAGTCCCGGCAGAAAAAAGGGAAAGTTTAATTGCAGAAAACCATGGGAAACCGCCATCCATACACCCAGGCACCTTTAAGACATACAAAAAACTCACCTTGCGTCGTTATTACTGGCCAGGAATGTTCAGACAGGTAAGGAGCGCAGTTGCAAAGTGCCAAATCTGCAAGGCATACAAACACAGCACAGCCCCGCCATTAGGCTGCATGTCACAGCCGAAAAGGTCGATAGACCCCTACAAATGTTGTCAGTGGATCTAATAGGTCCCCTGCCCCGTAGTTATGCAGGAAATGTTTTTCATAACTGTCGGTAGTGGACGTGTTCACTAAATATTGTTGGGTTTCCTCCTCCTGAAAAAGGCACAACAGCCTTAAATGTTAATAACTTTCTAGAAAAATCCATTTTTATACCCCTAGGAGTACCGCGCACCGTAGTGTGTGACAACGGGAAACAGTTCGTAGCAAAGGAGTTCCGAGGTCTGCTTACTAAGTATGGCATACCCGATGTATATTACACAATAGTTACTACACGCCCATGAACAATCCGGTTTAGAACGTTTTAACCAAACTATAGGTACTTCACTGGCCATTATTGGTAGAAAAAAGACCATCGCTCATGGTGCAAGAAGCTGCCTTTCATCCAATCAGCTTTAAATAAACGTTATAAACTTGGCAACGGGTTACACACCATTTTTCCTCATGCACGGTTTCGAACAGACAGTGCATGGAGACCTTCACAGCACAACCCTGTTGAAAACAGATACGGACAAGCCAAGAAGCGGCCGCAGTAATTATGCCCACCAGCTGCAAGAACTGGGAGCTGTGTATGATGACGTAGCAGACTCACACTATTACTGGCATACAAACAAAAATGCAGAAAAATATAACTTGCGAAAAAGACTTGTCAGATTCAATGCGAACGACACCGTATGGCGAAGAAACTTCGTACAATCATCTGCAATAAACTTCTTCTCAGCAAAGTTGGCCCCTCGCTTCATCAAAACAAAAATTATATAAAAAAGATATCAGACACGATATACCAAGTGGCAGACGTTAGACCAAAAGCATACCGGGAAGTACCACATTAAAGATTTAGTAAAATATAACGAGGCCCAATAAATAGTGTGGGCTTCCTTTTCATGCGCAAATGTAATTCTTGTCCTTCATATCGCAGTGTTTTATTCCCCCAGAGTGTCGATCTCTAGGAATGGGCAACTTATTTATATCTTACAACGCCTTCCTCTCTTTCTGGGAAGAGTCGCGACCTCTTTGAGAATGGGGGAAGCCTTATTTCTTTGTTTTCCATTCTTTAATACCGTGTTTCGGCGGGTTTTAGAATACCTGTTTGATGTTGGGAAGAGTACCAAACACCGAAACTAGTGATTAGGTTTTGTTTCTCTAGGAAGGTAGGTAAAAATCGCTCCACTATGAACCAATCGGAGATATATTCCCTCCTCCGCTTGGTGCGTATACCACCAAAAGTCCAATTCCTGTCTCCCTCCCTTCTTGTCCAGGAACCGGCCAATCCCTGGACAAGTTTCTTCCCATCCCATGTGCATTTACTATGTATCTGTCCATTGTGTATTTATGTATATATCTCCTTCCCATATTTGTTTATTTATCGTTGTATTTATCTCAGTTTAATCTTTTATGTATAAATATGTTTTTTTTCCGGTTTGTAATTGCGCGAACAAATTATACGTAGGAAATTTTGTGTTTCATTCCCGGTGTCAGTCAGAAATGTTGATTTTTCACTTTACCGAGAATAGCATTGTTTACTTATGAGGGCGAAGGCCTCTTTGTACGAATGTAATGCTGCTATCAGACACGAGATGTCTGATCGAGGAAAGTTCTCTGAATGTCGGAGACCTCTTCATTACTTACAAATATTTGCTATCGTGTATTATGCGTTCGCTGAATAGGCAATCACGACCTAGTTTCTTTTAATACGTTGCCTATCATTGAGTATGATATTACTTTTTGACCGAGGATTGACTTGTCAGGATACTGACCTGTATTTATGGTTTCGACCTAGTTTAATACGCTGCTGCATCATTACTTGTGTCTACTTGTTTTTGACCTAGGATTTGGTTGTCAGGACCGATACGGACTTGGTAATATAAATATGTAATTCGGGTTGTCTAATTCTCGCCCGTTCATATTTGTGTTTATTTAAATTTGCATCTTCAAATAAGTTTACATGTTCGCTTACCGGAAAACATGTTGGCACTCACACAACTAGTAGTATATTGGTTTCAAAACCCGGGAGCTACTTCAGAAAGTATTATGGCTAAGATGTATCTCTCCTACTACCAACATATATTTTTTTTAAATATTTTATCTTTAAAGTAAACATGTTTTTATAAACAATACATAAAATGTATTTATTGTTCCCCGCAAAGCCAGGGCTTGTCTGCGGGTTACATTACATATTAATACTTTTTTCTTCTTATTTCATTACACAAATTATCTAAATCATTATAAGTATATTCTTTTTTAAGTAGGTAGTGTTGCAACAGATATGTAGTAGTATTTTTTTTAAATAACCCCAACCACATCTCAGCTTCTGTTCCGCTGGCTATGCAAGCTAACAAAGATTGAAAGTTGTCCAGAGCTTAAGGACCTCTGGCAACGTATGTTATTTCATAATATACTTATTTCTTATTGAGTTCACAATCTGCGTTGTTCCCGAAGTGCTTAACGACCTTCGGACAACAAATGTGCCCCCCTAGGCACGCCCAAACTATATATTACTTCATATATATATTACTTTTATATATATATTACTTTTGTACTCACCGTTTTAAAGTTGTTCAGAGCTTAAGGACCTCTGACAACGGAGTGTTACGGTAACCTATAGTTCTTTCTCATAGAGTAGTATTCGCAATTAGGTTTGTCTAGAGCCTAGCAACCTCTAAAACAACTAGCGGAACACTCAAATATACAGTTGTTTCCAATCTTCTATACCTTTAAAAAAAAAGAAATGTGTCAGGAGCTTAACGACCCGGGCACAGCTTAAAACTTATATTATAGGTATGTTTCAAATTGCATAAATTATTAAAACAGTTTTGTTAATTAGGAGTAATTATTGTAATATTAGTCCTAGTAACCCTGAAATGTGGCAGGTTGTAAAAAAAAAAAATAATAATGTCTATAAAAATAGAGAGTGTTTTATAAGTGACGTTCTCTTACGTACTACTACTTAACGTATATTTCGATGATGACAACGGTGAAGCACTTGTACTCAGTACAGTGGAACTTTCGTGGCACTCGACGACGATATTTCAACATAGGTACAGTTTAAAAAACTGTCAAATAGCATAGTGCCACGGAAAGTTAACAAATGGCAAAAAAATTTTTTATATAAAAAAATAAAAATCAATCGCCCATTCACAGAAACCCTAACGAGAAGACAGGAGAGGGCTTAACCTTCGGTTACACACCCGAGCTCCTTTAACCTTATCTGTTCAGCGAGGGCTGAACCGATTATTGTGGCCCCGGATAGCTTGGGAACTTAGCCGAATTCCTCAGTTATCCCGTGAAGTCATATAAAACCTTATGTACAGGCTCTTTTTAGATGGTTACAAATATAATTTTAAAAAAATATATATATACATTATCTCTTTTTTCTACATCCTAGCGCGCAATACCCATTCGGGCCTTATAAAATAATTTCATAATTTTAAGTGTATTTTTTTTAATTATGTACCATGAGTGCTAGAGATGAGTTTTGTTAACAGGTAATTTTTTTTTTGCTCAGGAAATGTACTGAATGTAGTTTCCAAATTTTTCTTAAATTTGGTGGCGCTAGATGAAATGGGAACGCATCTATGAGTTGCTGGGCAGACACCATTATGAGACTTGTCTATCAGTCTAAGGACTTTAAAACTTTAGTCGGATCAGTAAATTCTTAGAGAATTCCTTCACTTAACGCCCTCACATTGTAAGTTTCAAACCAGTCAGTTGTCACAGGGATATTCATAATTAAACAACTGAGTTCAAGACACCTTAGCGATCTTGCTTGATAAAACCCTTGTCACACTGACCATATAATTAATAAAATTACTCTAAATGCAAGCCTTTTTAATTATCATAAAGATGTTATCAAGGATTTTTTTTAACAAACCTCCACTTACAATTGGCAATGGGATTCCTGTGGACTCTCACCTAGTAAACTCATTATTATTAATTTCTATTAAAATGTTTTAGTTGTAAAATTTAAGCTAGGACACACGATTGGGACATACATGGCATTTCAGTACGGTGAAAGGGTTTAAAACTGGTTCACGCCCAGTATAAAAGTGGCTATATGCAAAAGTGGTGGCGAGTTAATCGCAAATAGTGAAAACCCAGTGGTACTTGCCTCCCAATAGGTTAAATATGTATATAGGAATATTAAGTTTAAAAATTCTAGAACCTTATGCCTAGCCCGTTAGTACATATGGGGTACACATTGCGTGTATCTCTGGGTGGAAATACGCACCAACTAACTTTGAAAGAGAATGGCAATATCAAATTTTAAACAGTTTTATGTTTCACAAAGCATTTCTATTGTCTTGATACTGAATGACCCTTTTTCAGGATGACTATATGTGTGAAATTAAAACTAATATTTATATACATAAAAGAATTGCAATATCAAATTTTAAAACAGTTTTATGTTTCACAAAAGCATTTCTATTGTCTTGATACTGAATTCCTTTTTCAGGATCACTATGTGTGTGAAATTGAACAATATTATATATATATAAAAAGAATTGCAATATCAAATTTCAAACAGTTTTTATGTGTTTCACAAAGCATTTCTATTGTCTTGATACTGAATTCCTTTTTCAGGATGACTATATGTGTGAAATTAAACTAATATTATATATACATAAAAGAATTGCAATATCAAATTTTAAACAGTTTTATGTTTTCACAAAGCATTTCTATTGTCTTGATACTGAAATTCCTTTTCAGGATCACTATGTGTGTGAAATTGAACAATTATTATATATATAAAAGAATTGCAATATCAAATTTTTAAACAGTTCTTATGTTTCATGAAAAAAAACCCTTACCCTTTATATACAACCATAAGTTTTTGCTAGCATCACCTATGCCTCCCCTCGGAAATACATGAGGTGCACTCTGTGTGCATCCTAGGTGGATACGAGCACCTTCGGAAGAGAGGAATGGGGGACGACCGCATCTTTGAATTGTATTTGTTCCTTTAAGTTCAGAACACTGTGTTTTATGTCCTTCGCAACCCAGTTTTTTAAGCCTTTAGAAACAAAACACCATTAAGCTCTCTCCCCACTTTCCAACCCATATAGCTACAGGGTTACTCATGTTTCGAGCCAGCCGCTTCACCCCGGGTTGGAATTTTTTTTCTTTTTTTTCAATTTTTTTCTTTTTAAACTTGACTTGAGATGGAGTGTAAGAGGCCAATTCAGTACCTACCTCCCCAACCTTTAATTCATCAAGTTACCCATCTTGGCCTTTCTTAGCACACGGCTAAGTTGGCACCACTGACATTCTTAGGCATCAAAAAATGGCTACCGTTTCCGCCACTTCCCTCCGGCCCGGCTTTCGACACGGAAGCGTTTCCAGGATGGACGATTGAAAGTTTTCGCCACAAGTCCTAGTATTTCTGAATCAAAGTGTAGTGCACAGGTTCCAGGCTCCACGGCCGCGTCCCGTGCCCTGCCGTCACGCAGAAGTCCCAAGGTAGCTATAGAAGTCTTTAAGTCGCATATAGCGACAACTTCGCACGAGGCCAGCCCAGCACAGCCATGGTCGGAGCTAGCCTGATTCCCCTCGAAGCCGCGCTAAGCGGCGATTCATAATTATATCCGCATCAAGACACTGGGTTTAATACCCTGTCTCAGTCCATTTCAACGACGCTGCGATATGTAAATATATCCAAGGACCGGACATTCGGTTTTACATCGTGTCAGCTCCATTCCCCGCTAGCCCACGGAAGCAGCCGTCTTCACCTCCTGATTTCGTGAGCTGGCCTTAGCCTACGGACAAGGGACAGGTTTATACCGGGTCGCCTCCGCTCACCGCTAGCGGCAAAGGCCGCCGTTTTCATCAGCTCCCTGTTCCCTGGGCTGGAGAGCCAGGGACCGCTATAATCTTACCCCCCCGCAACGCGGACTCCCTCCAGTAGACCCTGGGAGTCCACGTGTTCACCACCGCTTGGGAGACACCTTTACAAATGATCTAATCTTAAGTTTTAAATTTTAATAACTCTGTGTAGGAAGGGCCTTCAACACTATCCTAAGTTTTACAATTGAACTGTTATGTTTATATGTATTTCTTGCGCGTTAGGATGTACCTTTTCAATTTATCTTATAGGATGTACCTTTTCAATTATCTTATAGGATTGTACCCTTTCCTAATAAACACAAATTGTCCACACACCTCAGTTTTTTTGAAATATGTTAATGACCTATTGACTCGCTGCAGATTAAAGTTACCGCTACTTATAACATTGGCTTCCCGGTAAGTAGAACTCTCTTGAAGGGTCTCATAAGACACTATCAACCTCGATAATTCATTGTGAATTATGAATATTTATTGCATTCCTCACATCTGAAAAGGTCAAACGTTAAAAAAGCTCCAGTGCACAATGCCCTCCAATAAAAATACTTGCCTTTAAAACAATAAATTATTTTATAGGCCCACTTTTCACACAAGAAATATATGTAGTAAACAGCTTGGCAATGGAAGTCAAATACGGTTAATATCTTTTTCATTGTACTGAAAGTTAAATCGATTAAAGAAGGAATCAATAAAAGTCGTTACCCTATCAATAAATTCAATTCAATTTTATGTTGTATTATTATCTTATTGTATTTTTTAATGAACCATTTGTAACTTTCTCCAGTTAATATCAAATTGTATATTTTCTTAGCATAAGTTTTTTTCTTGCCAAATTGAATATTCGTACGTATTTTCTTTTTCGTTTTTGTTTCTAACCTACTGTGTAACATTTAAAAATGTTTATGTAAAAGCCCTATGGGCGTTAAAACTTAAAAATAAATAAATAAATAAAATGTTTAACTTGTTGACTTTAGTGCATTAAAATTTTAACATTAAAAAATATCGTGGTATCTGTGACGACATGAGAAGTGAATAATGTGTTTTTTTCTGATAACTATCGTATTAGATACACATGTAACTTTTATCATGCCAGTTTCGTTTAGAGAGGAAATATTAATTTATTTTTCATATTAATATTTCATGTGTGATACCTTGGACTAGTACTGAAGCGTAAGACTGATCATCTTAACATCATGTTATAAAATGATCAAGAGTCACTGCATTTGGTGTACCGATGCAGTGCCCTATGCACCATTGGGTGCGAATAAGGACAACTAGTAGTAGTAGTTATTTTTGTACCGTCTACATGCAATTTTCTTACAGTTTATCCTATGATTTGTTTATAAATTTTAAAAGATTACGTTATAAATTTTCCTGGCCAAAATTGTATTAATCTAAAAGAGGTCTTATGTAGGTATTTTTTTATTTTTTTTTATTTCACATGAACGTTTTTTACAATAAAATACCTTAAAATTAAATAATTTTTATAAAAACAATTCTGTCCCAATATACTGTAGTTTTTACAGTTTGTCATCAGTGCAAAAAAAATAGCAGCTTAGAGTGCAAATAAAAACTCAATTTTTAAGATACAAGAAAAAACAAAGTTTAAAAAAATTAATGACTTAAAATAATGATAAAATCTATATATTCTGATAGTTCTTTCGCCCAGCCAAATCTTAAAAGAGATAACATTTTTATTTATATTTGTAGATGTTTTTAAGTACATAGGTAACATATTAAAGATTGTCTGTAAACTAAACATTGTGTTAATATTTGAAAAGTGTGAATAAAAAATTATTTTGGATCATTGTATTTAAATATACATTTCACTCATTTGCCCTTCACTAAAGCTTCATAAATTTCCAATTACATTTGCGGAGTATTCAACGTCTTGAGTATCATAACTTTCAATTATTGTCGCTGGATAAATATCGCGCGGAGGTCGCCAGCTTTAGATTGCTTACTTTATGGTCTCTTGAAGAAGCTGGACATGACATGGTCTGACCTTTGCGCGGGTTAAAACAATAACAGAACATTCTTGCATCTTGGAATGGCAAACGGCATGCGAGTTGCAAGGCGAGACGCGATATTTCGAGATTCGACGTATCTCGCGATTTATCTGGTCATATTGTATTATTGCTTTAATTCAACCCGGTAAACAGCAGACTTCTGAGTTTTAAGAATAGGTGTCTTAGAAGAATATAAGTTGTGTGCGGTGGTTTGACTTTGTAAGGACATATTTTTCTCGAAATATGTAGATACATACATGATTTAGGTTGACCTATATTCGATTGATAAAAAAATATGCTTAGGTATGCTTATATGCTACTTTTTGTTTATTTGGAATATCTATTTTTGACAATTTGTTATTTGTAACCAAAAAAATTCTTACCTTTGGTAATAATAATTTGTGTAGTGTTGTTATGATAAACTTAAAATATTTTCTTTTTCTTATATTCATAGATTATAAAGATCGTAAAAATAATAGTGGAGGAATTTTCCATGGATCAAATCAATTGCTTGCGCTTTCAAGATCACTGCTGATTTTTGGATTTCTGTACATTTTAATACATTTGTGTTGTTGTTATTTCTTTCAAAATATATATAACTATCCTAGGGCTCGCTCAGTTTGATTTTTTTAAAATTTTACCAACCTACCTAGAATTGAGGCAATGACTACTATTTTTCTCTATATTTTCTATAATTTATATCCTTTTTTTAAAGATAATAAGCACGTTTTAAGGCAGTTTAAAAAATGTACATTTTTAAATCTAAACAGTGTACATTTGACAACATTTTGAACGTAAACAAATACTGTGGATTATACCTACCTACACCAATAAATTTATATTGCCAAAAATGCTTAACCATCTTCTCAACAGATGTCACAAGAGAGAAAAAATATTAAAATCTGTCAAAAAACCAACTCAAATGTGGATACTTCTGTACAAACTCAATATATATAGGAGTTTCAAAAATTTGTTCATATATTTAACCCAGCCAATGACAAGTCATAAGCCCTGTAAACGCCTAGATAACCCCCATTCGTTTCCAGAGTTTCTCCGTCTCTGTTGAGATATCAATAATCAAGAGTACACTTGCTTTGTAATAATTGTACATAATGTTTTAAATAAATAAATAATTGAAATATATTTTGATACGATTTTTCAGTAATCTAATTGGATTAATTTCATCAATTTAATTGATATACTCAAATAACAAACTCGATCTTAGTAAACCGGAATTGTTTCAGCAAGAACCAACAATCTTATAACAGCTTAATTCATGCAGATTTATTGATCTATAGATCTGCAGTATCCATTACTCCGCTGTGATCTGTCTGGTTTGGAATTCCTCAACTCACCCCTGACCCTGGCTCCCTGTCCTTGAACAGCGACTACAGCCAGCGAGTTCTGACTCCAAGACTATGCTGCTGGCGACCTTGGGCCGGTGGACCAGTTTGGAGAGCGATATCTTGAACAATAAGCCAGTCAGCCGACCTGGGATTAATTACTACAATTGCAATAGAACAATAAATATATATTATTGTTAGGATTAACAATTTAAGATTTATAACAAAAATATATTTGGCTAAAATGAGCAAATTATCATACCTACTTTAATAAATTCGATTCTAACCCGTAGGATGGTCATCGACGGTCTGCCAGGACGGTGGTATCCTCTTTCACTTTACTTATCCTCTCCTGCGCTTAAATATTCAGATTTCCCAACACATACACCACACTCCACACACATACAACAACACACATACACATGACATAACATAACCACTGTTTGCTCACTTCACGTCTTTAGAAATTTGTCTTGTACATTGTGTTGTCCACGTAATTGGTGTTATGTTCTAATTTGAAAATTCTTCGTTAATTTGTACTAAACATAGCACTGTGTTTATAACATTAAAATATAAATGAATAAAATAAATAACTAACTGAGTATTTGCGTAAAACATGTATTTTAATAACGAAAAATAAGCTGAAATAATTTTCATAATTCCTATGAATCTATTTGTAAGCCTGTTTTGTCCGCCTCGTGAAAAATCATATTAAAATAAATATTTCATATTGACAACATCAACGAAAATCGAACTCGGGACCTCATACATTGTAGCCCAACGTGTGAGCCACTGCATTACAAGGTGGACAGCAGAATTTGAGCACTCAATTGTTTGTACAACAAAAAGTCAGAACCTACTTCTTTCGTTATATGGGTTAGTTTTTTGTGTTTTGTATTTAACTCTAAACACATGGTGTAACAAAACTCGATGTACAAGGGAAACCAGTGAATCTAAATAAAATTTAGAGTCGATTTTGTAGAATAAGATTTTTTTATTTGACCCATAGTTTTCAAGAAAATTGAGTACGAAGAAGATTTTTTTGTCGATAAATTTTTGAAAATTTTTATCAAATATGATACTATCTAGCCATACATAAATAAAACAGCACTTTAATATAAATTTGTGGAATTTTACTTAATCTGCGGTACTAATGAAAGCCTTTATGAGAAGGAAAAAAAAGTTTTTTTCCAGCTTAGATTAAAAAGTCACATTAAACATTCGACTCCAAATATAATGTAGATTCACCAGTATTCGGGTTGTACTAGGAGTTTTATTACACCGTGTATAGACTAGTTCAATAGTTAATGTAACACGTTGATTAGATTGTATGTTACTTATACCATAAGGCATATTATTATATGACAAATCGATCGCATCGGTAATTTGAATCAACAATCGTAGTTTGCGGATGTAGTAATTTTGGGAGCGCATAAAATTGCCAAGTCACGTAACAAACATTTTCAGTAGGTTACATATTTTCACGATTGTATTAACTACCAATATTTTTTGCACAGCAGATTCTAAACATAATATTATTGGATTACTTTTTAATAAATACAAATAAAATAACTTCACCATAAATCCCATTAAAAATGGCATAAATTGGTTATAAATGTCTGCATTTTTTGTAGAAATTTGTGTTATCCTATAAAAAAAGCAAGAAAACAATTTTTTTTAAAAGATACGTATGAAAGGTGTGTACAAATAATGTCGAAATTAGAGTAGAGTGCAAGGCTGAGATAAGCATTATCGACAAAATTAAGAAAGGTCTTTTACGATGGTTTGGTCATGTGGAGCGAATGAGTGATGAAAGAACGGCTAAAAGAAGTTTAAATGCAAGTGTGCCTGGATGTAGAAGCCGCGGAAGGTCGAGAAAGACATGTACAAGTACTTGAAAGTGGACATGTGAAAAGTCGGAATAATCGCGTATGTTCATAGAAGATGTATGAATGTAGATGAAGCAAAGGAAGTCTGTCAGGACAGAGTGGTATGGCGTTCTATCCTCTCTGCTACCCCTACGGGGAAATGGCGTGATGGTTAGTTAGTTAGTAAGTTAGTAACTATGATCTGTTGTGTGTGTATGTAGAAATACCAACAATATTTTATTTTTATTCAATCAAGTTCAAATTTCTAAACATTGATTGTCACCAAACCTGTAAATGGATTCGGCGGTAAAAATATCTTTTTGACCTATTTTTATTTCACATCGGCTTGTGCACGGACATTTTTTAAATTAAAAAATGTGGTCGAAATAATTTGACCATGAAGTGTACATACTTAGTTCTAATCACTATCGATGAATATTGAAAAAAAACTCAATATTCAGTATCTAATACGGATAACCAGTGCATGGCAAAAAATTGGGAGTACTAGATTTGCAGAACAATGAAATATTAATCAAATAAATCAATTCGACAATGAGCAATTCCATAGTTTTCTAAAGGTTTTTTTTTTATATTGGCGTACTATTTAACTAAACCAAAAACTATGGTTATGAATTTTTTTGAGTGTTATTAATGAAGATCAGATTTTTCAAAGTTCCGTTTATACTGCGCCAAATGATGGTGCTTAGTGCGTGTGACCATAATCTGTGTAAATCTGTTTTGACTTTCGTACTTTGGTGTAATTTAATTATTGTTTTTATAGAATAAATTTAATATAAAATTATCATGTTTTTACTGACGAATTCAATTGAAACGAGCATTGTTTTTAACGAATGTACTCAACAAATTTTAATACTGTCAACTCAACTCATAGAGCTGTCAGATTGACTGTTAAAACATCTGTTCTAGGGAGCCTGAGTGGCGGCCATCTTGTTTTGCGATAGAAGACTGTATGTAGATTGATGTTGCACATTATAAATGACGCGGGACGCAGACCGCTTGCTTGAAATGTCAAAACGTTCGCCAATGGTGTTTAAAAACGGAAACCAGAAACAGTGACGTCATTGTTTACGATTTTGAAATGAATATTATTTTAAACATTTTTTCTTAGTTTTTGTGTCCATTTTAATGATACTTCATCCTACTTCAATTTTTTTAAATATTCGCCCATGCACGAACACATTTTCAAATTCAATTCCGGGTAGCACTGGAATTCCTTATTGATTTTATGAATCCATTTTGTTTGGTCGTATTGTGCATTTTATCATTATTGACAAGGATGTAAAGTTATGTCCTTGCTCTGTAATTATCAGGAGGAAATAATACAAAAATTCCAAAACCAAACAATTCGATTCCTGATTTGAAATTATCACCTCAGTTTTTTTTGTAATAAATAAATATCTATGAACAAATCATTGTCTATGAAACAACATGATCATTGTCTATGATATTTATGATATTTAGGGATACATTACAAACATATATCTCGTAGATGACAAACTGTAAAAATGCAGTTTAGTTCAACAATATAGATTTGGTTTAGTTTTAAGTACCTTTATTGTAACTAACTAACTTACTAACCATCCCGTCATTTCCTAGAAGGGGTAGGCAGAGAGAATAGAACGCCCCACCACTCTGTCCTGCCACACTTTGCTTGCTTCCTCCACATTCATACATCTTCTCATACACAACGTCGTTTGTTCCGACCTTTCACATGACCACATTAAAGTATTTGTTGAATTTGATCATGTCATGTATTTCTCGGCCTTCCTCGACTTCGACATCCAGACACACAAGCATCGTAAATCCTTTTAGACGTTCTTTCATCATTCATTCGCTCCACACGACCGAACCATCGTAAAAGACCTTTCTTAATTTTGACGATAATTATTATATCGACAAATTAAGAAAGGTCCTACTTTTGTAAAATGTAAAATGCAGAAATAGGCATTAACGAGGCTTCGTTTAGAGTTAAGATGGTGATAATATTATTATGTATATGTGTGCATTGTAAGGAACACAGAAGTGAGGCAACGGACACAGCAACCCTTGGTATCTAATGTCATCCGGCGAAGGCGTTTCGGCTGGCTAGGCCACATACGAGCCTTAACCACGCTTGCCTATTTTACAAGGTTCTCGGCGTTCTGGACGTCCACCGTTGACAATTCGCCGGCAGTTTGCGTCAGAGCCGCGGGACGTGGACTTGACTTGGGAGGATGCACGGGAGCTGGCGTCCGATCGCTTGGCCTGGAGGCAGTTTGTGGAATCCATATGCTCCACATAGGGAGCGGATATGGTATGATGATGATGATGACATGTGTGCATTGAGCAATCTGTGGTCGCCAACTTATATTAGAAACACATGAAACCATCCATTTTTCTTTAAGTTTATCTTATATCCTGTTGGTAAACTTCAATTTTGCCTTTCAGATGGGCACAACACTACCATAAATATTTTTCCCACGACAAAGTACCCATTGCCAGAAAGTAAATTACTGTCACGTTCGAGAATAATAAGCTAATATAATTAATAACTGATTGAATAATTATAAAACATTAAAGTATAATGATTCATTTACAATCTGCACAGTGCAGAATGTGAATCATCACGCCTCATCAAGTACTATCCATACTAACTTGTTTGGTTTAAAAATAAATTGATTGCCCATTCATTTAATAAAATGCGGCATACTTAATACATACCATACGTGAAAAAGCTCGTAATGTATAATGTACGTTTCATTACACCAAGTGTTAAATAAGACAACAGGCATTTGACAAAAAATGAGTCTTATTATTTGTTTGTAAAAGAATCTTTTCATATCCACAGATAAAAAAAGTTAATAAGCAATAGAAATTTATATGAGTCCCTACATTAGGTAAAACGGTTACAATAAATTAGTAGGTACCTATTTGTTAAAGACTATTGAAATTAAAATACCACGCAAGTAACTGGAATTTGATAACATAAAATTGTATTTAAATAAGCGTACCTTCGAAGAGGGGGGCACTAGAAGGAGCATTTCCATACAAATGATTTAAAAATATACGCTTCCTAGGGTTAATTTCATAACACCACTTATTATCAAATTTCACAGTCTAGACTCCTTTGAAACGTGTGACGTAGATGTCCAGTGATGACGTAGATGCGTAGTAGTGAGTGACGTGGTGACGTAGTATCCTCTTGTATGGAATGCTACTTCTCTGAAATTCTTTTTTGAAGGAACAAACTATCCGAATTCACGGTTATGCGTAAATATTACACGATTTTCAAACGATTTCTCGAAGCTTTTAGTATATAATAAAAGCGTGGTAGGATATTTACAATATATAAAGCATAAAAGTGCAACTTTGATCCACAAAATAAACATTTTTTAGAGGCCAATCGACAGAGAAATCAGTCGACTTATTTATCCCTCTCTGGGATTTTTCCCTAAATAAAAAAAAAACTTTTCGTTGTCTGTAAAGTCGGTTTACGGACGATAATTTTACGTGATACCGTCACAAGAAAACATTGATGAAAAATAGCATACTTTTATGAATTGAATTGAATTATTATTACTGAATTATCATTATTTTGTATAAAACAAAGCAGGAGTTAATTGAAAATTATTTTTTTCCATAATTTTTTTTTTTTTTTGTGTGCTGCTGCTGTCTCCCTTCTACTACGCATCGGCCGATGGAGTGTAAGAGAGATAGATGCGTCACAAACCGAACGCTTAGGCCGATCGTGCCTCTCTATCGCTTGTTCCGCGCTCTCGCTTGCACACTCGGCTCAGGCGGAACGTGACAATGAGTCATGCTTTTTCGTGTGTGCAGCCGGCGTTCATCGATTTATTAGACGTCAAAAGAAAAATTATAGTTCCTTTTGCAAAAAAGTTTAGTAAGCTACCTACGTTTCACTATTCATAGTAAAAGACTTAAAAAGACGTGTATTTCGTTCGTTGTGTTTTATTTTTCGCCTGTCTGTGTGGTATTATCGTATTGTGTTAGGTACTTTCTTTTATGACGAAATGCCTGTACCTTCCTAATGACTTTGGCTCCCAAATTTAGTCGTCTTGGTTTGTTACAACAGTTTACGTTTTGCGATTTCTCCCACTGAAGACAGCTATTGCGCCGAGAAAGCGCTGGCTGACCGATAAAGTAACACTGCTGATTTCAAATATATTCAGACAGTTACAAGCTGCAAGAAATACCTGTACAATAAAATACGTAATTAAAGCGTAACATTTATACAAAATCAAAAATGTTACCTGGTTTGGGTATTTGCTAATAAGCGGAGTGGGGAATGTTGTAGTACGTAAAGTGGCCACTTAACCCAGCCAACGACAGGTCATAAGCCCTGTAAACGCTCGAATATCCATATTCCTGAATTTGAAAAAAATCTACCTCATCTCTGTAGGGATATAAAATGAAAGAAATTTGAATGCTCAAAACGCTTGTTGGCCACTAAATTTTGACAAATTCACGAAGGTTTTGGGTTCTATTCCCGATGAGGTCAGAAAAAACTTGATTTTCTTATCCTGGGTGATCTGTGATGTTGTTTATCTTTTGTAATCAAGCTTTCTGCTCTGTTGGGCAAAAATATTAAAAAAGGATTGCATCATAACTTATTAGACTGACGGGTATTTTAAAAGATAATTTGGTTACTGCATATTTTTTGTTATCGCATGCTTCCAACGAGCTATCCGCCATTTTCGCCTTGTCGCCGATTTAGAAGATGTGAAAGTTTTGTAATAAATATTCGATGAGTGCCGGATATGAACGTTTTGTTTCCAATCCGCTAGTGTTACGACTTAATTAATTTGCTGCCATTTTGCGTAATGTGTTTATAATACCAACTGTCAATTCTAATTTGCGGTAGTGAATCATCCATGTTTACTTTTTGCATAATTTAATAGCCATGCTAAAACACTAAACGGCTTATTTTTAATTTTTAATAAGTTGTTTAAAAACATATTATAAAGCTAACATTAATACGCGTCGTTTCCTAAGCTAAGATCATAAATACCTCGTGTTTTTAAGTATTTATTCTTAAATTGGATAATCACGAAGTAGCTACTTTCTTATAAATAATTTTATTTAAAAAAAAATACAAATGCTAACCGCTAACCTACCCACTTATTTCAATAATAAAATTCAATAATTTCAGGAATAAAATATGAACAAAATTTAAAGTTATTTAGGGCTAAGTGTAAAAAATATATGTGTGAGAAATATTAGTGTAGGATAAGAATAGTTAGGAAAAAAATAAATTAAGTGTAATGTAATAATTACAATTTGACATCTAAACAGAGACGAGAAATTTGAAAGGGAATATGGATATCTAGGCGTTTACAGGGCCTGTCATTGGCTGGGTTAAGTGGCCACTTGATGTATTACAACATTCCCCATTTCACCTAGTATTTGGTATCCATATCTGTCAATATACAATAAAATGGCGCGACGCTTCACATGTGAACACTCTCTGTCATCCATTGAGAAAATTGCCAAGCATTTTAGCAGAAACCTTTATGATTGCAAGTGAGATTCTTACCGAATTATATCACCTACTAGGAAACGCCAGAAGATGAATCTTCAATTTGTTATGCTTATAACTTTAGTAATAATATTAGTCCATGTAAAAATTATATAGTACTAAATATAATAATTAAAAAAATTGTCGATTGATAACCTAAATTTTTTTAAATACCGTTTTGTAAATATTGTTTATATAAATTTAATTTTTTATGTTAAATTATTAATAAATTGAACAATTTTTTATCAACCCTCTCAATAATTTATTGAGAGAAACAACATACAATTTGTCGCTAAGTTCTAAATTTTAACGTACTGAACGCGAATTTTTAATAACATGTAGGTACGTTGATTTGCGTAAAAGTGTGAGATATAATGTTTTGCAAGATGCCTAAGCCCAAATTAATAGCTATCAGTTTCAGTAACAATGCAAAGCGAAATCGAGAGGATTTTTAATATCGACACTTGTGAAGTTAGTAACTATAATAGATAGTAAAATTCACAAGATCGTGCCTATTGGTAATTTCGATTTTCGAACATTTCCTCATTGGAGCGTGAATGGAAAAGTATTCAAACTAGCCAGTAGAAAAAAAATACAAATGGCGGGAGATTTCCCAATAGAGTTGTGCGGATTCGTTCGATTTTCGATCGGTACTTTTTTCGTTGTTTTGTCTATGGACGTGACACTCAAAATTGGAAAATAAAGACGTTAAATTCTTCCACGTTATTCATGGCCGTCTGATAAACGGTGTCAGTGAACCAATAAAATTTGATTTTCATAGTTGACTAAATGTAGTTGTCTTTAGGACTTTGTGATCATTGCTTCCTGGTGTCCTGAGTCCTGGTGAACTCTATCTGCTCCGATGTTTGTCCTATTTTGTATTTTAAAAGCGCCTTACCTGTAATCAATTCGATAAAATACGATTAAAATAGATATGTTAAAATGTTAATGCTGTTGAAATGCGATCTCTCAGGCGATGACTATGTATGATAGGTGTACAAATGTCGAAATTAGAGCAGAGTGCAAGGCTAAGATATCGAGCATTATCGAGAAAATTAAGAAAGGGCTTTTACGATGGTTTGGTCACGTGAAGCGAATAAGTGATGAAAGAACGGCTAAAAGAAGTTTTAATGCAAGTGTACCTGGATGTAGAAGCCGCGGAAGGCCGAGAAAGACATGGCTTGACCAAGTACGTCAAGTACTTGAAAGTGGTCATGTGAAAAGTCGGAATAATCGGCGTATGTGCATGAGAAGATGTATGAATGTAGAGGAAGCAAAGGAAGTCTGTTAGGACAGAGTGGTATGGCGTTCTATTCTCTCTGCTTACCCCTACGGGGAAATGGCGTGATGGTTAGTTAGTTAGTTACTTACTAGTATAATTGACGGCTTCCTGATTATTATAAGAACTCTGTGACTTACAGTTTCAAGGATTTTACAATTTTAAATTTTATTTAAATATCTTTGTAGTTTTTTAATACACCCATGTAAAGCGACCGATAGAAGTGCAAAAGTTTAATGTTAAAATATGTTTTGTTGTAGAATGACGAGCCTCCGGAGATCACGTACTGCGTGGTGGACCATGCAGGGACTCTGTCGCTCCAGCCAGTGGCCCCCGCCCAGCCCATGCCGCCCCAGGAGGAGCTGGACGCCAAGTTCGCGGAACTTGTGGTGAGTGCAAACTCGACTAACAGCTGTTCCCTCCGGAGATCCCGGAGATCCCGGAGATCCCGGAGATCCAGGAGATCCCGGAGATCCCGGAGATCCCGGAGATCCCGGAGATCCAGGAGATCCCGGAGATCCCGGAGATCCCTGAGATCCAGGAGATCCCGGAGATCCCGGAGATCCCGGAGATCCAGGAGATCCAGGAGATCCAGGAGATCCCGGAGATCCCGAAGATCCCGGAGATCCTGGAGATCCCAGAGATCCTGGAGATCCCGGAGATCCTGGAGATCCCGGCGATCCCGGTCCTGGAGATCCCCGGAGTTCCCGGAGTTCCCTGCGGAGATCTCCGGAGTTCCCTGCGTAGAGGACCATGCAGGTACCCTGTCGCTTCAGCCAGTGGCCCCCAGTCTGCGTGGTGGACCATTTTTATAATGTTAGGGCGTAGAAGGCACATACTTTGTTTGTGAAGAAAATTGAAATTTCGAAAATGGGCTTGTAAACTAATGGTTTTTTTCTGTGAATGCATAAAAGTAAAACGAAGAATCACAAAACCATCAGTGCAATCCGTTTGTAAATCGGATAATTAATAAGCGAGATACAATCATTTAAAGTTTTTTATTCCACATACGATCATACAAAATCTTTACCAAAATCAAACTTTAATTTATCTCCGTTATAATTATTCGATTTATAAACGGATTGGACCGAAAATTTTGGTTTTCAAATCTATTCTGTAGTTTTGTAAAAATACATGTGGCAACATGAACAAAAATCGGCATTAATTTTATGTATATCTAATATTTAATTCGGCAATCGGCACATCTCTTATAACACCTATCTAACATTTTTCAGGAAAATTCTAGAGCGGCAATATTATAAAAATTTATATTCAATATGTTAATGCAGTAAAATTAATTATGGGAAATCAAAGTTAAATCAGCCAAAATACAGAAAACAATTTGACCGAATGAAAAATACCCATGATAGAATTGATACAATACCTACTGGGCATATTATGATAAATTATGTTAAATTG
Organism: Micrasema minimum; assembly: GCA_022494985.1. Classification (NCBI taxonomy): domain Eukaryota; kingdom Metazoa; phylum Arthropoda; class Insecta; order Trichoptera; family Brachycentridae; genus Micrasema; species Micrasema minimum. The sequence goes on from JAGVSP010001153.1 coordinate 30,137, forward strand.
TTAAATCCATGTTCACACATAAACGAGTGGAAATAAAACGATTATGCATTCATTGTTTGATATAACATACCTATTTCAAAGTCAATTAAACCTGCCATAAATATTGAACTTCTTTACGTTGTCGAATCGAATTTATTGTATATTGTGGTCTAATTATAGTATAATAGACAGTCCAAGGTTTTTCCTCAATCGGACATGAAAATCCTATACTATTCCTTGTTTTTATAGTTTGTATTTCAAAGTTTATGTTTTACAAGATAGCTGCGGGCCTACTAGCGCGTTGCGTTAAATAATTATGATTTTTAGCACCGTGTCACGAACTACTTTGAGAAATTGTAATTTGGGTTAAACTTTGATTGGGTTAAAATGATCAGGCGAAAATCATAGGAAAATTGACATTTAGAAGGACGATATCGATATATAAGAGTTTAAATTAGTGTTACTAGGTCTTTGTTGTATTTATTTATTTATTTACTACACATAGGTCTAATACAATTGTTTTTGATAAGGTATGTATGTAGGTATACTTATTACTTATAACAATGCAAAATCTATTTATACATATCCCAATATGCTGTTACGTAGGTATTAATAGATATTAGGTTATATTATCATACTTTCTTTATCTATTATAACATATTGGCTGACAAATTTTCGATTGAATTCGCAATGGATCTGAATCAATTTCATGGGCGGGTAACACACCGTAATAGTTTTGAAATGAAATAAAATCGTTACAGTCAAATCCATCCTACCTTTCATATGACATAACTCATAACTACTTTATTATCTACCTTTTTTTCGTTTCTAAAACATACTTAATGCAGGTAGCATAATTTCAGTGATTGCGCGCCCATTTTTTCCTCGGCCATCATTCGATTTAAAAATACTTTCTTTATTAGAGGTGGAGTGATTGATGCGCGAATCGTCCTCCCAATGGCGGATATCAATTTCGTTACGTCCAATCCAAATCTTCAGGTTGTCAAAACTGCGCATTGTACTGATTAATGGCTCGCTTTTCCGGAATTTAATTATCATTTGAACAAGCCCACGGCATTTCATAATCTCGACTCTCTTCCTTCGGTCCAATGGGACGAGTTATTCAAATATGGCCCTTGGTGATTTATCTTCGTGAATTATTATTGTGAGGGCCCCGGCTGAAAGTTATGGACAAATTAATTTCAATTAATGTTGTATTAGATTCGAACTCTTTCATTTGACAGGTAAAGCAGTTAATTAAAAAAGTAACGAAGTTATTACCTACTCTTTGACACGACACGATTTTTAAATACACTGTAAAAGCGTGGCCAATCAAGTTTGATAAAAATTTACTAAGAAACATGGTTGTTAGATAACGTCGTTACCTACGGTACGTTTTTATTGACTAGTTTTTAACTATTATTATCGTGGCATGTTGGAAAACATAGACATAGGTTACTGTAGGCATACTGTAGCGAAAAATATACAAGGTTTTTTTATCTCGTTTAGAGCAAAAGTAAACCCATTTTCTTTATCGCTATGTCCACAAATTAGTTAATCAGTTACAATTAGGGAGGAATGCAGACCTTGAGTGTTCATAAAATTATGCAGGTACCTTAATCTAACTACACAGCTATCTGTGTCGGCTAGTTTTATTTAAATCTCAACCCAGCACGCACTAAAGCTAAACTAAAACAGGGGTAATTATTATATATTAAGTACCTGCCTACTCGCGCTTCTAGGCTTAGGTTTCTAGTTAATTTTTACAGCTGGCAACACGCAAGCTGCGCCTTGGCGCGCTGTCAAAAGTATAAAAAAAAGATGGCGCCGATAGTAGGTTATTATTATTATTATGGTCGTGTCATGATAGATTGTAAGATTGCGCGCCCATTTTTTCTTCGGCCATCATTCGATTTAAAAATGATTGCGCTACTTCTTTATTCAAGTTCGTTCGCCTAAACGGCGGAGGAGGGAAATTTCGACATTTTATTTTCATTTATTTCGGAAACAAACAGTACTTACAATCAATGTAAACGTAATTATAATAAACATATTATAGTGGACCAGTTAAGTTTCCATATTTATAATTATAATAAGGGGTTTTGTTTGTTATTAATACAGAGAGAAAATTTATATAAAACTAAACTTAGGGTTCATTATAAAAATTTAAAAAAAATGAGGAACGGGGGTAACAATTTATTAGTAAAAGTTATGAAGATAAGTAAAAGTTATGAAGATATTTCTGGGGACTTAGCGAACACTTTTAGGAGTTCTTTTTTAAACATAGATAGGCTAGTATTATTTATGTCAATATGGTTAAAGAAACTATTGAAGTTTGAGCAACAAACGATGCAAGAATGCGTTCTGACCATAATTCGTACTGAGTACATGTTCCGGAGAAATGAACTATTTGTCTCTGTGACTTGCGTAGTTTACGCTTGTCAGTTTTAACGACCGAAATTTGTTTAGCACTTCTTTTTTTATGTAGATAGCGCCAGTAGGTAGGCTCGAGACATTAAAATAATATTTAAGGTCAGATGGAGACCTTTAATAACTCAAATCGTTAAACTTTTTTAAAAAACCATTAGGTGAGCATCGCTTTAAGTCGGAAGTTTCTTGCAGTGATTCCTCAGACGCGAATATTAGATTATAAGAAAGGTACATTGTATAGGTCGCGCCGTGTAAAAAGAACGCTGGAAGAAAGTGGAGGGAGTGTGTTGGCGCATGTGACCCACCCACCACGCGTACCAAATAAGACCGATAATCACCTAGTGCGCTAATGCGCAGCTTGACCGCCAGCGTTTTTTTACATGACGCGACCTATACATGGGTAGGACCTAGGTTTTTACTAGGTAATGTTTTTTTAATCAACTTGTTTCCTTAAATTCAAAAATACTAATTTGTAAATTAATTTAATAGCGGAATACAAAAAAAATCTAAGTATAACTAAAAAAGAATCATTCTCAATTTGTGTAGAACCCTGGAAACAGTTTTGTTTATACAGAACCTTATGAACAGCTCTATTTGCGTAGAACCTTGGAAACACCTCTATTTGCGTAGAACCCTAGAAACTGCTCAATTTCCGCAGAAAGGCTTTCGCCCAGCGAGGTATTCATAATATCTAATATTATTGGGTACCTAACTAACTAACTAACTAACCATCACGCCATTTCCCCGTAGGGGTAGACAGAAAGGATAGAACGCCATACCACTCTGTCCTGACAGACTTCCTTTGCTTCCTCTACATTCATACATCTTCTCATGCACATACGCCGGTTATTCCGACTTTTCACATGTCCACTTTCAGGTACTTGTCGTACTTGGCCATGCCATGTCTTTCTCGGACTTCCGCGGCTTCTACATCCAGGCACACTTGCAAAGTTCTTTTAGCCGTTCTTTCGTCACTCATTCGCTCCACATGACCAAACCATCGTAAAAGCCCTTTCTTAATTTTGTCGATAGTGATTATCTCAGCCTTGCGCTCTGCTCTAATTTCGACATTAGTACACCTCTCATACCTAGTCTTACCACACATTCGCCTGAGAGATCACATTTCAACAGCATTCAACAGCATACCTACTTACCTATATGGTTTTCCATATCATGTTCGATACGTTAGTATTAGTGACGTGTAGTACCTATATTAGGACACATTCTATGCAAATTGTGATGTTTGCTATTTCCTCATGTTCAGATTTACCCCAACGCACTGTAAGTATAAAAATGCAAATTTACAATGATTACAAAAAAAGGAAGTGACACTCAATAGGAAAGTGACAGTCAGTTCATGTTTATATTGACAGAATGGAGATCTTACTATCATTTCCAATAATGATTCTAACATTACCATTTTCAGCATATTATTATACCGGTCTTCGCTACTAAATATGAATACAGAAACTAGAAAATCAAGTAAATTATATAGAAATGGGGTAATGAGGTTGATGTATAAATAAAATATTCTAATAATGACCTTGAAATACTGGAAAATCAATAAAACCAAAGTTTTAGTAAAATTAATATTATGAAGAATGAAAGCGACACCCGGTGAATCCACTTTTTCAATTCACTTTCAACTTTTATTGGCTGCCTGACCAATAAATTAATTATATAGTGTAATTTTGTTTGGCACCTTTTACGGAATTTGTGTGGCATAGTACCAACAAATAAAAGCCTTTAATAAATTATTTTTAAACAGATTGTCAGAATTTTGATTGCTTTTCTAATAAAATTTCTGTTGTAAAAATGACAACATCCCCATGTCAACAAATAATATCAATTATGATGAAAAAAAAACGATGCTATGTGTTACTAATAATTGGTTTATTCATTCTATTTTTATACTACCTGGTTTCGGGAGTAACGTTCTCCCATCGACTGGTGAAAAGACACTAAATTAGAATACAGATCTTATACAGAAAAATGAAATTGCAATACTTAAGAATCTAGACACAAGGGTAACATAAATATTGATACTTAGAAGTAATAGAAAAACACATTTTGGGACAGAGGTGATGGTAAAATACTAAGAAGGTATACAAAAAACTTCACTCGTAATTTCGTGTTTTTAAAACATAAATTTATAAATGAAAACAAAATTTTTGATCTTGGATTTGTTAAAATATACTTTAAATATTTATAGCGTTTTCAAGGATATTCATGTTATCTGAAAGAACCCTATTGAAAATAGTAATTAGGTTCAAATTGATATATGTGTTTATATCACAAGATTGCGTAGATTTCGTCAAACAATATTTCTTTTTAAAGTACCTACCAAATCTCAATGATTTATTATTTAAAATTCTCACCGATTTTTTTACGTTCCTCTTTGTAGGAAGAGTTGGACCTCACGGCGCACAACAAGGCGGCTATGCTGGCGCTTCCCGGGGCCAAGAAGTGGCAGATCTACTGCAGCAGGCGGCCCGCGGGGCCCGCGCCCCCCGGGGACGACGCCCCCAGGGCCCCCGATGACTACGTGCTCATACTGAGGCAGATATACAACGTGAGTACACTGACTTGTAAACAAACTGTCTTATATTCCATTATGTATTGAGTATTTATGGAATCCTTATGCTCCACGTAGGAAGCGGACATGGAATGATGATAAATCGAGTCGAAACCAAGTGATAGTTATTTTTTGAGGCCTCTTTGAATTTTTATCACCGAATTGAGAATTGTCCACAACTTTTTTTACATAATAATAACTGTAGATTCTGTAATAGCAAAAAAATCTAATATAACAATTTTTTAAATCATCAAAAAAAATCATATCATACATAATTACATTCATATTTACAACTTGGAAAAAGTACAAAATAAATTCCTACGTTTTATTAATTTTAAATTAAACATACCTGCGCAAAATGTAAATTATGATTTTTTACCATCACTTTTAAAATTAACCTCACTTTCCGAAAGGAGAACTGTAAATGATTTAATAGTTTTATATAAAATAATAAACTCTTACTATGATATCCCTAGTATAATAAAATTGATTAAATTTCAGAGTGCCTTCCGTAAATACCAGGTGTAAGTTCTTGTTTCATTGTCCTGGTTCAACATCTAACCAACACAGTAACTCGACTATACCACGATTACATTCATTAGGCAATCAATATGAAGAGACTGCTGATATTATATCTAACACTCTGCAAAACTATAAGCGTTCAATGTTAAACCAATTTATGGCAGCTCATCTCGAATTGTGATTTCCTTTTTATTAACTTTTATACATATGTTTTTTGTAACTTTTTACAACTTAAATTTTTAATATATAACTAATTAAAGTTAAATAAAAAATACTTGGTCCACTTCCACTTTTATTTATTTTGACCAGTTAGCGCTTTTACCCTGTAACGGGCATCTTCAGACTGTTAACTGGTCAAAATAAAAATAAAAGTGGAAGTGTACCAAGTATTTTTTATTTAACTTTAATTAGTTATATATTAAAAATTTAATCATGGATTTCCACCAAGTAATGTCAATAAAAAATATTAATCAAATTTGTACAACTTGTTTTTGAAGTAGTTTATTCATCTTAATACCCAAATTTATTAATTGTAATGTAACTCAATAAATGTACTTTTGATGCTATGTAAATTAATGTAATTGTTATGTAACTTAATAAATGTATCTTGATGCAATGTAAATGCCATCAAGCGTATATGTGCTAATAAATAGATGAATAAACAAAAGAAGTATGTAGGTACACGAAGTGCCTAAAACTGTTATACTTGGTCGAAAGACCTATTGACTTTGGCGCCTTCTCCATGATGACTTTTCCAACAAATAATATAATATATGTATAAGGACATTGTATGTTAGTCGAAACAAATTAAACTGCCCTAGTATTCTTCCTTAGCTGTTTCTGATTTTCTTCGCTTATCTGTTATCAATTGACCTTTCTCCTCTTCAGACCCTAGCAGCTTGCGAGACCATCCCCGAGGACGAGCTGGGGCAGCGCATATCGCAGGCGGAGGGTCTGAAGACGGCCCTCCGCACCGCCGCGCACTCCTTCGTGCTGCAGTTCGTGGAGCTGGAGGGGCTGCCCGCGCTGCTGGACGTGCTGGGCCGGCTCGACTGCCTGACGGGCCGCACCGCCCTGCACACGGGGCTCATCGGCTGCCTCAAGGCGCTCATGAACAACTCGGTAAGTCGAGATACTATAACTCAACTAAATCAACTGTTTGTTGACACTTCAAGGTCACTCAATGTGTTCTTGTTGACATTTCAAGGTCAGTAAATATGTACTTGATAACATTTCAAGGACAATCTTTAAATTAACTGTCGGCTTATTGGCATTATTTCACTCTATGTTTATTTTTATTTATTGATTTATTTATTTTATTGTTTTTTACGCCCATAGGGCTTTTACATAGACATTTTTAAATGATTACACAGTAGGTAGCTATCCATTACCGCCAGAGATGGCAACCAGACACTGTTTCCTAAAATGCACTAGATTTGTGTTAAAAATATCAATATTGTTAGTATACTTGTTAGCCAGTGCGTGCATTCTTCGTATCGGTGAGTTAGCACTGTAATTGGTCGATGATTGGCTACAGTAAAATAGTGCATTACTACAGGTAACTCGACCAGGCACTCGTATACTAATTAAATTTGTTAGTTGACAACAATCAAAACATAGATTTTAATACTTTGAACAGAAAGAGCAAATCATTTAATATTTTTCCATTTTCTAATGTTTGTATATTCAAAAAGTTATAATTTATGTTTACAATGGGAATATTTAATTTAAAATTAATAATTGATTAAATGTTTATTTGCATTCTAAGATTATTAAACACATAGGTATGTCATTCAGTAGGTAAGTTCTAAGTCATCTGCTAATTGACATTTCAAGGCCACTCAAAGTGCATCTACTAACTGCATATTGATAGGATAACCCAATGTGATATCCAAACGAGTAATAATTCCTTTATATTTATAAATTTTACTTTTGGTAAAGTTTCGTTTTTCTTCCATGAAAAATAATACACTACTTTAGGAATTTTACTTTGATATTGTTGCTCTTACTTCATTATGCTTCTCTTTCACCAGAATGGACGTGCCCACGTGTTGGCCCACCCGACCAGCATTAACACCATCGCCCAGTCCCTCAACACAGATAACATAAAAACCAAAATAGCTGCTTTGGAGATCCTGGGAGCCGTGTGTTTGGTTCCTGGAGGGCACAAAAAGGTAAAAAATAACTGTGTTACTTATTAAATAATAGAGAGAAATACAGGACAGGGGATGTAATCATAATGTGTGTTTTATAACATAACTTGGTGTGCGAGGGTGTTGATCTCTTCAACTCCAGCATTGGATCAGTCAAGTCAACTTGTAATAAACTCTAGTATTGTATTGTTGTGTATTCTCTTAGTCCTTATGGAATAAACTGTTTTGTGTTTCCGCTAATCTATATCGAAAGTTTCTATAAGGTATATGTATTATATATATTTTACAATTTTATGTATTTCCAAATATGTTTTGTATTTTCTTTTTTATGAAAAAGCTGTATAGGCTTTAACTATAATGAGTAAATACTATAATGAGTAAATAAATAAATAAATAACAATGGAAAACTACAAAGCGAGTGCTACAAACATTGAGATAACTATACGTATACATAGACTTATTCGATAACCATAATTTGTAAAAAGTAAAAGCATTATTATTAGATTGTATTTCTCAGCACGAGATATCCCAGCGAAGAATGCATTAAAAAATATACCAATGATATGTAATTACAATGTTTATTATTTTTTAAAAGGTTTTGGAGGCAATGCTGCATTATCAGAAGTACGCCTTTGAGAGAACCCGATTCCAGGGGATTGTCAATGACCTGGACCGCTCGACTGGAGTTTACAGGGACGAGGTCAACCTGAAGACCGCCATCATGTCCTTCATCAACGCCGTTCTCAATTACGGGCCGGGAGTCGAGAGTTTGGAGTTCCGACTTCATTTGAGATACGAGTTCCTCATGTTAGGAATACAGCCAGGTATAAACAATAACATCTTCGTAGACTTAAAACTTTAAAACATTGTTTAGAGTAATAAACATTGTTTAGTCAACTGTTGCTCGATCACAGATCAGTACCGACTCGGTAATAAGCGACGTGATAACGATTTCTTACCCATGGATGTTTAACGTTTTCGCGATCACAATGGAACACGCGTTAAAAGTTATCGATCGGGATTATTAAACGAGCGCATATTAGTCGCGAGCCATTTTCCGAGATATATCTTATTCGCACAAATCTTCATTCAATCTTTATTATAATTTAGCCGGTTTTCGGCAAGCCAAATATTGAGAAAAGCAGTCGACATAATAAAAAATCCGACAAGCGCGATGATTTGACGTTTGACGTAAGGCCGCGATATAGCGTAGATCGGCTCCACTCGGCTCAGATCGTCAATTCTCGCCTCAGCAATCGCGGTATTGAACGGTATGTCATTGTGATCGCTCAAATCGTTAGCGTTTAGCACGTGATTAGCACGCTTTTAACTACGTCGATAGTTATCTGTGCTTGAGCTACTGATTAACTTCCGGGTAGATATACGCGATATAATGCACTTTTTGCATCTGACAGTATGAGAACCAACTACCTAATGCATTCGCCCATTAACCGCATTCATAGACTTGGAAATGATTATGCTGATGTGTGCGATGTATTGGGTGTTGGTTCCGTATTGTCTTATAAGTTAAATCTAACTAAACATTTTTTTAATAATTAAATTAAATAAAATTCGTGTAATACATACTTGGTAAATTTATTTGAAGAATTGTTGCATTTTATTTATCGCGTATATTTGGTTGGAATTTGCTTTCTGTATTGTTATTATTTCTTTTTTTTCCTTTTAGAAATTTCTTAAAATTTAAATTTTTGTAATGGGTTGAAAACTCCTGTCAATACTTTTATTTGTATAGTGTAAACAGATAGTATATTTCACTATATTTATATATATTCTTGTGTATCGTTTGAAGCATACTCTTCGATATATTTTTTACCTACCAGTGTAAAAAAAAAAGTTGTTACAATTTAGCACAATAGTACTATTCTTTATTTATATTTAATTTATGTATTTCGCTATATTTAAAGTGTATTTTTGTAAAAGGCATGTGCCGTAAATAAATAAATAAATACATTTTGCATAACAAGGTGACTGAAGTGAGTTTTGAACTCGATTCTAAACTAAAGTCAGCAAATTAATTCTTAATTTTTCTTCCCGTGAACTCAAAAGTAACTCTTGTGCCGTAGCAAAATGTATTTGGTTAAAAATGATAGTGAATAAAACAAAATTCTACGAGAGAGTTAAAAAAATTATCGTCTCACAAATTCCATCAAAACTAGATTTCACTATTATCAAAAGGTCTTAAACACAACCTTCACTATCACCACAATAATATTCAAGGAGCAGTTGAAAATTTTGCTGCTGAAATTGAATCTGCACTCTACAAACACCCAAAGTCTTACCATTACAATTGTGCTAATGCTATTCAAGAAAACTTCAGTAATATTGCTAATTCTACAAATCGTGAAGAAGTGAAAGAAGCCAAAAAAAAAAAAAAAAAGTTTTCAAAAGTGAAAATTTGATTTTAACGAGAGCGGATAAAGGAAATACAGTAGTAATTATGAACAGAGTGGAGTATAACAATAAAGGTATTATTGATATCTCAACGGAGACAGAGAACATCTGGAAACGAATGTGGGTTATCTAGGCGTTTACAGGGCTTATGACCTGTCATTGGCTGGGTTAAGTGGCCACTTGATGTATTACAACATTCCCCATTCCGCCCATCATCTGACAACCATGTATGACAAATTTTTGAAACTTGTATATATGTTAAGTTTGTACAGAAGAATCCACATGCGAGTTGTGTTTTCGACAGATTTTAAATATTCTTTCCCTATAGTGACATCTGTTGAGAATATAGATAAGCATTTTTTTGGGCAATCCAACTTTATTGGTGTAGGTAAGTGTATTCCAGGGGTACGGGCACTTCGTCGTCGACTGGGTCCGTCCGTCTTCGGGGGGTAGATAAAGTCACTTTTCGATTTTAACACTGTTTAAATTAGATTAAATGTCAGAAAATTCGAGATACAGACAATTGAACACAGTTAAAAGGAAGTTTAGAAACGTTAGTTGACAAGTTTAAACGTGGTTAAAAAATAATACTTTAAAACTAGCACAAACTAGTGGCACTCGGGCTTTTTAAAAATTAACTACCGAAGCTTCCGCTTCCTCAAACAGAGAGCACTCCGGCTCCTGTATAGCTTCCGCTATCCTCAAACAGAGAGCACTCCGGCTCCTGAACAAAAAAAACTGCCGATAGCTTCGCTATCTTCAAACAGAGAGCACTCCGGCTCCTGAAAATGAACAAAAAACACTGCCGATAGCTTCCGCTATCTTCAAACAGAGAGACACTCCGGCTCCTGAAAATGAACAAAAAAACACTGCCGATAGCTTCCGCTATCTTCAAACAGAGAGCACGGATCCGGCTCCTGAAAATGAACAAAAAACACTGCCGATAGCTTCCGCTATCTTCATGCACTGTGAGCACTCCGGCTCCTGAAAATGAACAAAAACACTTAACCCAAATATACTCTAATATGGGTTTTTTATAAACATATTTTAATCTAATAACACAATGTGGTGGGGTTAAAAAATTCAAATTGTAATTCCTTATAAGGGATTAAAATTATATTGGAATAAAGATTTTAAATACATAATAATAACCAATTTACCAAAAATTCCCGCATTAACATTACTACCTCCATTTAAGAACTCACTTTGACAATATAAATATTAAACCAGGTATGTGTATAAATACCCTTTCACAATAATATTAAAAAAACGCACTTACATATTAAGTGTTCCTGGGGTAAACACCAAAAACTTACCAAAATCTTTTATAGAAACAGTTTAAAAATTAAATCCACAAGAGATAATGTAAATAATATGTATTTGTATGAATTTATTCTTTTTAAGGTAGTTTTTTAACGCCCTTTATGGCAATTTACTTATTTCCGTTAAAAACACATTATATTTTATTTTCATTCAATTAGGAACGCTTTTATCTTTTTTATGATTAAAATACCTAAATACCACTAAAATTTTAGAGTATGAACATTACTTCTCCCCGTGAAGCAAAAGGTTCACTATAGTTAAAACTAAATTTAAAAATTAACACAGCAATTTTTACTTGCGGTCTGCGAGAATAAGCCCTGCACTTATCTTTATCTCTACACACGCATCTGATTTCGGATCCTGCCTTTAGTGATAATTCCTTTCGGCCACGTATTACGTGGCATCAAATAGCTTCATGCCTACTTTAATTGGTGGTACTCTTTTGTGCATTTAGAAACGTTTTACCAATGTCGGTAAATATTCAGTTCAGAACTGGTCGGCGTAAACATTGCGCTATTCTCCATTAAGTTTTAACACAAGTCCTGTTTTGTGGAATTTTCAAACACTTGGGGTAATCATTTAATTTGTGCCTTGCTCGATACTTTTGTAAAAACTTCTTCGTCGACTGGGTTCCGTCGTCTTCTAGATAAATTTTCATTTTAAAACTTGTTTATTAGATTAATTGTCAGAAAATTCAAATTCAGACAATTGAACACCGTTATGCAAAATTAAGTTTTGGTTAAAAAATAATACTTTTAAAAATAGCACAAACTAGTGGGCAAGCGGCCTTTTAAAATTTACTACCGATAGCTTCCGCTATCATCAAACAGAAACACTCCGGCTCCTGAAAAATCACTCTTAAAAAATGCTTAATATCCTCAAAAGATAGCACTCCGGGGCATCATTGAAAATGAACAATAACACTATAAAAAATGAAAATTACATGCCGATAGCTTCCGCTATCTTCAAACTGAAATTCAGATCTATCCTGGCCTGAAATGAACAAAAACAATCTCCAAAATACTTTCAAAGTTTATACACATAAATTTTGATTTAAAAACAGACAAGGTAAAAAGCATATTGTACTAAAGGGATTAGTGGAAAATAAATATAAAGGTATTATTGATATGATACAACGCATTTATTTCCTTTGACAATAAAATAGGTTATACCAATAATATCACATAATAACATCATACTTAAGCACAAATTGTTCCTGGTCTATAAGAAAATATCCCAACATAATATAGATATAATGTAATACGATAGATTTTGTTACGTAAAACACATTCAATAATAATTGAATCTTTTATAGTTGAATACCTAAATTTTGGTAAGGTTGATCCGAACTTGATTACTTACTTGAAGACGCCTGAAAATGTCTCTGATATCAGCCCAGCATGGGTTCCAGTAATTTGTAATTGTATTCATTCAAAATGTTGTCGTTACAACAATAAAGTTCAAGAATTTCTTCAAGATGACAACTTTGATATTCTACCTAAGGACCCAACAAATAAATATCAAGACAATGTGAAACTATTTTTAAAGTACAGTAAATTATTCGAAAATATTAAAGATCAATTAGTGCTAATGAACCCAGAGTGCCCAAAATTATATGGACTATTAAAAATACACAAAGTGGGAAATCCCATAAGACCTGTGGTTTCCAGCTGTAATTCCCCATAATTTCAATTATGTGCTCATGTTACGAATATCATTAACAATAGTAATATTTTCAAACCTTTGTATACTATTAAAAATTCCTTGAAACTGGTAATTTCATTAAAAGACCAAACATTTTCAAATAATGCAAAATTAGTGTCATTTGTCATAAAAAATCTCTTTACAAATGTACCGATTGAAGAAAGTAAAATCATAATTAAAGATTTTATCGAAAATTCAGATCTACCCGATGAAACTTAAAAAGAATTACTAAAATCAATAAATATATGTCTTGATCAAAGTTATTTCCCGGTACAATAATATAAATATATAAACAAAAAGTATGTCTACTCGAGCTTGTACTAGTCCAATAATTGCTGATATTTTTGTTAATAACTTGGAAACTAAATTGTTTATTGTAATTCACCTTGTTAAAATATGTTATTTTCTGGAAAACGCTATGTAGACGATATTATATGTGTTTAATGGTAGTATTGCGCTTCTTCTAACTATTTTTCGATCTTCAAAACTCATTCCACCCTAAGATACAATTTACAGTGAAATAGAAGATAACCTTCTTTTAATTTTTTTTAGACACTAAACCTAAACAAAATAATAATAAAATAGAATTTAAAGTTTTTCGTAAACCAACATATACTTATATAATAATTCATAATTCTTCAAACCACCCAACATCACATAAACATTCAGCTTTCCACTCCATGATCCATCGTCTAACAAATATTCCAATGTCTGAAGCAAATTTTCAGTTAGAACTTCAAACTATTAAAACAATCGCCTTAAACAATGGATATAATACCAACATTATAGATAATACATATATTAAATAAAAAACTAAAACTTGATTTTCAAAACAAATATTTATATTCAAATCATATTAACATATCTAATGATAATTATTAGATGGAGACGATTTTTGTATATTGATAAGAACTTAACTAATAGCATTTTAAAAGAGCTACCTTATGAAATATCACCTGCATTTATATACTAATAATAATTTAGGGAACATGTTAAAAAATACAAAAGACAAAGTGAATAAATTAGATAAAGCCGTACGATGTCTGAATAATAATAATTTCCCACAATTTGCAGAACACATTTTGACAAATAATCACTCCTTCAATTTCGAAGATGGAGTGGAGGTCTTACATATTAATAAAAAGGGGTTTATATTAAATAACTTCATTCATCAAGAAATCTGCAAAGGAAAAACAGAATATAATTAATAATCAAATAAATCTAAGCAATAGTCCCATTTTTAGCGTATTTCCCCTCTGCAAGAATCCCCCCTCAAACTCTCTACCCTATCCGTAGCCCGCCCCCTCCCCAATCCATAGTTCGCCACCCCCACTAATTAGATGCAACTTTGTATTTTATTGTTAGTTTTGTATAAGCTCTGATAATGGTACGGTGGTACCGAAACTATTTAGAAAAAAGTGAATAAAAAACAAAGTGATTTTTATTTAATTTAAAAAAGAATAAAACGTGTTTGCCTAAATTTTGAAATAAGACGAGGAAATCATAATAAAGTATAGATAGGTATGTACATATATATTTTTTTTAAATTTTGGAATAGTTTAAACAGATTTTAAAAAGTATGTTTATGAACATATATTATATTATATTAAACTAAGCATACTGATATTTATTAATTTCGATAGACATGACATGTATATTTTCATAACATATATTTTTTATTTAAATGTTATCCTCTAAGAAATACTACTACTTTCGTACTTTCCCTTATCCGCATCCAATGGTCCATAGGGCACTGCATTGGTACACCAAGTGCAGTGTATCTTGATCATTTTATTACGTGAAGGCAAGATGATCCGTCTTACGCTTCAGTACCAGTCCAAGGTATCACACATGAAATATTAATATGAAAGTGTTATATGTTATATATGTTGTAAATAAATATGTCATGTTGACCCCCTACGGGAATCGAACCCGCGACCTCAGGCACGGTAGCCAAATGCGCTACCACTATGCTACGAGGCGGACGAAAAAGTTGTGCACGAATTATTGATTACCAGTCCCACATTAACTTTTCAGTAATCGACAAGCTGCGACTGCACGAGAACGAGACTCTGAACCGCCACATCGACTTCTTCGAGATGGTGAGAACAGAGGATGAGCGAGAGCTGGCGAGAAGGTACGACAAGCCGCACGTGGATACCAAGAGTGCCGGAGCCATGTTCGATCTCATCAGGAGGAAGCTGTCGCACACTGCCGCCTATCCTCATCTGCTGTCTCTTCTGGAACACTGTCTGCTACTGCCATGTAAGTAATTTGTTAGAATCGTATGTTTCAGAAACAACACACAAGCCAACTTTTGGGATTTTAACTTAATGATGCCATCTTGTTTTTTTAACCTAGACGCACAATCTAAGATCTAAGCAGAAATAACGCACTTCTGATCATTAGTGAATTTACGAAAGAACCATAGAATACACTAATTAAAGAACGCAAGCTGCCATACAAACAAGTTGATCAAAATTTGAACCACATTTAATAAAATTTCCGAGCGCCATCTCTTGTGTGAGAGTTTTACTATAGCGAAAAATTGACGGCGGGAATTTTCAATATATATATTTTCGATATTCCACATTTTCTCATGTAAAATATTTCATAAAATGGTCGTAAAATAAGATACAAGTTGTATCTTATCTTTCAACCACTGTATGAAACATTTTACATGAGAGAAAGGATTAAGGCAAATTTATTGATTGAAAGAATAGTAAAATTGTACTGTACTTTATTTGTATTGTAAAAAAAACAAAATAGATGTCTGCAATATAAAGTATTTGTAAATAACAATTGTCATGCTCTAATGAATTGATTGTATATATAATATTTTAAGTCTAATGTCATTTAAAAATAATATGGATACACAAATGATGGATCTTTGTAAATGTCACAAACTAACCTATACATACTACACACGAAAATTGCGTTTAACTTCACTGAAATCCAAAAACTGAACAACCCCCCACTTATTATATCGTAGCAAATATTAACAGAATTGTTATTTTGTCATTGTTATCGCAAATGGATTGTCTTTATTGACCACTTTGAAAGAAATTGCAACCACTTTGAGCACCGAACGTTTTAATAACTGCCAGCCCGTCAATCGATCACGAAATCAATACCACAAGACTCAATAAAGATAGGAAAAGTAAAATCAGTAATGTATCCAAACAATTGTATACATTTCTACCTTTGTTTTTGCAGTCGGATGAAAATTTCAAACGCGTAATACGCACAACATAGAATACACTAAATACGGGATTCCTTTGATTAGGCCATAAACAAAAAAGCATAGAGTAGACTGGGTACCACGTGATATATACTGTACTGCCATCTACTGTGTGTGACTAATACTAACTGTACCAAAAAGTTTGTCCTGGCTTGGAAGCCCTGGAAAGAACACTCCTCCATTTGTGTGTTGTTTCTAAAAAAAATTACCTGGGAATCCTTATCAATTTTTTAATACTGGTTGATTAAAAATTTGTGAGGGATTCACCGAACTTCGGGGAATCACCACAGACCGAGATGACATACCAGAATTTTTGTAAAATGTTTGATTATGTTTATTTAGTTCAGTTTTGTGTTGATGTTCTACCATTCTTATATCTAATCTGAAATATTACCAATAAAACATTGTTATATCAGGTGTTTAATTTATGAAAATGTTATTTTACATGTACGCAAGAAGTTTTTAAAACAGCACACATCCATTGTATTTCTCTTAGAAATAGCACACATCCCATTTGTTTTAGTAACAACACACATCCACGTTTTTAAAAAAATTATAGCGCTGTACGGATAGCTTTGAATATATAAAAAACATACAGTAAATATCTATTTTACTCGCTATGACAAGTGTGTATTGAAAGAAAAAATATCATAGTAGGAAAATTTTGTTCCAGACAGTTTTTTGTCCGTCCTGTAAAGTTAAGGTTGCTGGATGTGTGCTACTTCTGAAAAACACGATTTAATATTAACAAGATCTGATAAATTATCAGCAATTGGAAGTACCAAGGATAAATAATTATACCTAGAATAATTTTGTACTTTAGGAGAGTAAATAGACAGGAAAAATGTATGGTTTGTACCTAGTATTTTTACTATAAATTGTTGATTAAAGATTGCTACTTATTATCCCTATTAACTGAGCCTTAATGCAATTTAAAATTCTGTTGTTTGATTCAATCAAGACATTATGTTGTAGATTACAAACTTCTGTTTGCTAATTGATAAAATTAAACAACCTAAGATGCTTTTAGAATGTAATCGCTCATTCCTTTTCCAGTGGAGTACAACCCTCATTCCCAGCACTGGCTGCTCCTGGACCGGATAGTCCAGCAGATCATCCTGCAGTCCACCACCAACACCTCGACTTCCACCAGCTCCCAGGAGAACCTCAACGACAAGTGCTCCACCCTGTCCATCGACCAGTCGGAGAAGGGCGCCGGCTCCATCGTCAGCGGGGGGAAGGTCACCGATCCGGATGTGACTCCGCTGGACATCAACGTGGCGGAGATAGTCCACCTGTTGGCTAAGGAGGAGGAGCTGGTGGCTGCGAGGACCAAGGCGGAATCCATGGAAAAGGAGAATAATGACATTAATGAGAAGCTTGCGCAAAAGGTGTGATAATTTCTTCTGATAAAGGCCTCGTTAACCCTATAAGATATTGTCACATTCTGCTATATAAGCCACAAATTGTATCCGTAACTAACGAACTAACCATCACGCCATTTTCTCGAAGGGGTAGGCAGAGAGGATAGAACGCCACACCACTCTGTCCTGGCATACTTCTCTTGCTTCCTCCACATTCATACATCTTCTCATGCACGCACAATGATTATTCCCACTTCTTACATGCCCACTTTCAAGCACTTGTTTTACTTGATCATGCCATGTCTTTTTTGGCCTTCCTCGACTTCTACATCCAGGCACAGTCGCATCATACATTTTTTTAGCCGTTCTTTCATCATCCATTCGCTCTACATGACCGAACCATCGTAAAAGGCCTTTCTTAATTTTGTCGATAATGCTTATCTCAGCCTTGCACTCTGCTCTAATTTCGACATTTGTACACCTATCATACATAGTCTTACCAGACATTCGCCTGAGAGATCGCACCTCAACTGCATTCTGTCTACTTTCATCCTTCTTTATAAAGTCGGTCGTATCTAATAAGTGCTTATCAAAAGAGGCTAAATTGGCAGTTCATAATGGAGTTTCTGGTACCAACCTCTATGTATGGTAGTGAAGCGTGGTGTTGGAAAAAGAAGGATGAAAGTATCCGTACCTTGAATGATTAACTTATACGTATATTCTTTTTTATTGTTTATTTATTTTAGACTAAAAATCACACGCTTACAAGTGGAGGCTGTTAATTTTAAAAAAATCTACAAGATCTGTGCTAAAAAGTTTATTTGATGATGAAACAGGATACTAGCCAGCCAAGATCTTTCATTTTGAACTATACGCATTATAATGGAAGATCTTTTGAAATTATAATTATTAAATTTATTATAATTGTATATACTTAAAAGAAGGTTAAGAGGCTAGAAAAAATATTGTTTTGACTATTTGCAAAGGACTAAGCAAAAAAAAAACAATAGATGGCAGATTTGCCAATTATTTTGTTTGGAGATAATTCGTGTAATCTATTTGATCCATACATATGGAACATCTGTGATTTAATGATTAAAAGAATACAAGAATAGATAGAATTGTGGCTAGATCCTGGTTTTATAGTAAATGATGATTGCTAAATACTAACATGTTATTTTGGCATGTAAATTGCATGTAGTTACAAAATTAAATTTTGAGTATGTCCAATTACTTGCACACAAATCTGGATGTTTTTCCCCTTAATGGGTCAAAAAAAATAAAATCGGTTATTACTTTCCTTCTGTAATTATTTATTATAATCAACGGAGCAATTCTTTATCGGCGTAGATCTACATCCACACATCCGGGCAACTATCCTGCACAATATAAGGAAAATCAAAAATATTAGCTAATGAGCAGAATGGAGAATGTTGTTATACGCCAAGTGGCCGCTTAACTAAGCCAATCACAGGTCTATAAGCCCTGTAAACACTTGGATATCAATATTCGCGAGTTTGTTAAAACTTTTCCATATCTGTAGAATATATACAAAATTAATCAACCATAAGTGTTTAAGCCTTTAGTACACTTTAGATGCTAAATCTTCTTACAATTTAAAATACAAATTTTATAAAATTAACTGGTGTTCCTACTTTATTCTAGCAGGCACAAAAATTATGCAAAACTGTCAAAAAAATCTTTTCTTCTTCTGTGAGTCAGCTAGTGTTCTTTATTTGAATATAATTTTTGTACATGTATTAATTTTACTATAGTAGGTACTTATCTAGATACAAAATTTAAATTTTATCAACTCCCCATTTTGACATTATACTAATTCATAAATATTTGCTGGAGGAAAAATAATGTGTACCTTGTTACTGCATCCTGCCATGTTTACTAAAAAAACGGTATCTAATTCTTTCTGTGTGCATTTTTGTGTGCCTAATCCTGGTGAATGTTTAACCGCTGGATTTCTGCAGGTGACACAAGAGAGAGCCGAAAGGTTACGTGTTGAATAGCTTGTCAGCGAAGGCAGCATTCCTGATGATGCCAAGGTAAATAAACAACTAACATATTCAACAACACTTTTGAAATGAATACAAATACTTGTAGACAAATTACTGGATTATACCCATGCTGGGCTGATATCAGATATTATTGATATCACAACTGAGACAGAGAATGGGTTTTTGTATTCATTTCATTTCAAAACTGTTGCTTAAAAAGATTTACTGGTTAAAAATATAAAGCAAAAACAAAAAATTGGAGAGACATCTTCAGGCGTCTTCTAGAGTAAGTAATAAAGCTCGGTAGAACTTTACCTACAAATATAAAGATGATTGCCAAAAAAAATGCTTTACAATCTTCTCAAACAGATCGGACACCAGCATAGAAAAATTATGTAAAGCGGAATGACGAAGACGATTTCCATATATATGTATAGTAGTTCCAAAATTTGTCATATATGGTTATCAGATGATGGGCGGAATGGGGAATGTTGTAGTACGTCAAGTGGCCACTTAACCCAGCCAATGACAGGTCATAAGCCCTGTAAAACGCCTAGATAACCCACATTTCGTTTCCAGAGTATCTCTGTCTCTGTTGGGATATCAATAATCATCAACTGGCTAACATATTATAATCACAAATAATATTTACGGGAGTATTTTTTAATAAATAAATAAAAATAATTGTCATTGTTCCCATCATCCAAATCAACCAGATTCGGCCCAAATTAACAGTGTAAGGAAACATTAGTTACTACCCCGATCATTATTTAATAGTAAGTACTACCTGGATGGAAACCGGCTTACTGCCTCGCCTGTTCTTGCGCCAGCTTTCTTCCGCCCAAGGAGCAGGTATGTGCAATGAAAGGACGGCAAGACCTCAATGCCCTGATCCTCGCTATTGAATATGACAGAATGCGCGAATGTGCAATAAAATAATGCCGTCAATTTGTATGACATTAAAATATTTTGTTGTTATCGGGTAATTCCTTTGTCATTTTGGTTCATTTTCCTTTGAAAAATGTATGCGACAATGTCTCAAAAGTACAACTTCCTTAGGAAGGCGTTATTACCTACAATGTCCGGAATGTCTCTACAAAAAGGCTGCGTGGAAAATGAAGGTTCATTCATATATAAACAGATATTAAGTCAAATATTGTCGTTACTTTTTTGTTGTTATCATACACCTGTTAAGTTAACACTAGACAAGCTATTTAAAAGAGAACAGCTGTCCAAATTTTATGTTCCATTTGTATTTTGCAATGGAAAAACGACAACTATACATATCTTCCACTATCTAATACATTTTAATCATTCTGTTTCCCTCTAACAAGTTGATGAGATTGAGTCAAATTGACTTATCTATGTTGTTATGGCTATTTTTCTTTTATTAATTTGAGCGTCGACATATTGAGTTTATTACTATCATTATAATTAAGGAATCTCCTTTCTAAACATAACAGGTGAAGAAGAACATCCCTCAGCCCGGTAACCCACTGAAGAGCTTCAACTGGAGCAAGCTGCCTGATGCCAAGCTACATGGGACCATCTGGTGTGAGATAGATGACACCAAGCTGTACGACGCCATGGAGCTAGACATTATCGACAAGATGTTCTGCGCTTATCAGAAGAATGGAGTAGCGGTTAGTGTTAATCGATCCTGCTTTTAAGGATTCTTTATGCGAGTCAATATGAAGAGCGTTTAAATTATTATACCAATTAAATTAAATTAAAACACTTTTATTTTAAACGAGTTTTAGTTTTGAACAGTGCAGATTTGTTCATCTACAAGCAGAGACGTGTTAAGTTAACACTAGACAAGCTATTTCTAAGAGAACTGTCAAAATTTTATGTTCCATTGGTATTTTGCAGTGAAACAAAGACAGCTATATCTATCTTCCACTATCTAATACATTTTAATCATTCTGTTTCCTCTGGCAAGATGAGATTGAGACAAATTGTCTTAATCTTCCTAGGACTAGGACATGACAAGGAATGGAAGAAAATAGCCTATCTATGTAAAACAAACATCATTGTCTACAAGTGTATATAGTAGAGTTTCTACATTCTCCTGTAGATGTAGTAGACAGATCTGTACTGTCCGAAGCTATAGTAGTGCTCAAAATAATAACCCAGTGGTTTAAAACAAAGTGTTTTATTTATATAATTTAAAATCTTATTCCACAATATTAATGCCGACTCAATAGATACATAGATACATAGATTAAGAGAATTTTCTCATAATGATACATCAAACAGATAAAATTTTACAGTAGGAAATACTTTATTACAAAAAAGGCCTTATTAACTATAGCAAAATAAATCCAAATGTTATGGTTTGATAAAGGTCATAAGATCAGGTTTTCCTATGTTTTGATTGACTAAAGTTTTATAAGACACTTTTCTAAATCTCAGGCGAATGTGTAGTAAATCTATGTACTATAGGAGACTAAAAATACCTAAAATAGAGCAGAATGCAAGGCTAAGAACCTAAAAAGCATTATAGACAAAAAGACAAAGTTAAAAAACGTCTTTTACGATGGGTCAGTCATGTGGAGCGAATGAATGAGTTTTAAATATTAAATTTATAATAGTGTTTAACAAAAAATGTTAAAATGTGGATTGCTATTTTGTTCATTTTTACAGAATGATGGATCCATTGAGGACCTACGCCAACTAGGTACCGCTAAGAGTCGAACCAAGATCCTCTCTGTGATAGACGGTCGCAGAGCACAGAACTGCACCATTCTGCTCTCCAAACTTAAGATGACTGATGAGGAAATTTGCAAGTACGTACAATATATAATAAAGTTTAAAATAAAACAGTGTAATGATAGGGAGAGAATTCCAGAATATGCGTTTTTTAATTTTTGTACCAAACCTTAGATAATAATCTCTACCCAATACAGCCACCAGCAATGAACGGAAAACTCAAAGAATATAGAAGTGTGGAAAAGTGTGGCCTCAAGAACATTTTCCATACAAAAATTTGAAGAAGTACATAACGCTATGTCCCTATAGCAACCGTTGTGGCTATACTTGACACCACAACTTGGTTGGAGATCTACCAGCTTTTAGTAAAAGTGGTCACAAGCATCATGTATACCTATATATATACCTACTTAGGCCGTATCCCCTATACAATAATGTTTTTTTTTTTTTTTTTTTTTAATCTTTGAGAAAACTCTAAGTATCTAATAATATTACTGTTGACAGCACTGTCATCTCCCAATCATAAGCTGTTGAAAACAAAAAATAAAAAAATTTCATTTAACAATACATTTAATAATAACACACAATACTTGACAATGCGGCACTAAACACAAAACCTAACCTAAAATAATTTCAAGATTTTAGATTATGAAATAGTTAAACATAGATAAAACTGACTTTATTTGAGAAATTAAAATCTTAACTTGGTGTTGGTACACCTGATTTAAAAAGCTGCAAGGAACTTTCAATCTGCCTAGGAATTTCTGGGGCAACTTAATACAACGAGATATATAAGCTTGCCTACATATATATTTTTTAAATATAATTTTTCTTTGCTCGCATTAAATATAATTTGTATTTTTCCAGGGCCATCCTCTCAATGGACAGCGGAGAACAGTTACCCATCGACATGGTGGAACAGCTCCTGAAGTTTACACCGAGTGCTGAAGAAGCAGCACTTCTAGAGGAGCACCAAGACGAGCTGGACAACTTGGCAAGAGCGGATCGATTCCTTTATGAAATATCAAAGTAAGAAATTGCACAATCCATGGTTGAATCAACAAAATTGCTCAAATCTGTATATTGAATATTCAGAAATATTAATCCATCCCATCGGTATATTAGCAAACATTACATATAAATCAGATGAATGCATTGTTTATTATTTTGACCAAATTTTTTTATCAAGATTTTGCAGTAAGTATTGAATTGTGGGAGCGAGGCATCTCTAAAATTAAATTCGCATTACTCCAGCGCATGATTTTCAAAATATTAAATGAGGCGCTGAGGACCAGAGGAACTTAAGCAACATTTTAACAGTTCTTAGCAAAATGGCTTTTTAGCATTTATGACTTGTTTTTTTTGTCAAATTTAATGATAACGACTGTGGTTTATTTTACGACAAGAACTGGTTGACCATATTAGTGTAATGGACAACTATGAAGTTTTTCTTAGGTCTGAGGTGAAATTGGGGATGATAGAGCTTCCAGTTGCGGCCCCGTAGATTGGTGTTGGGATTTAGTTGATACGTCTCGTGTAGGGGGCAGTCGTTGTTATCATTTAGTATCTCGTATGTTTCAATTAAATCCATTGGCCCGGATAAGGGCCTCACACTCCGTCCGAGTAGAATAATAGATCGCAGTATTACCGGAGCTTGGTGAGAACCCGGGATGACGTCAGCGAAGGGGAAGGCGCGGCGGAGAGAGAATATAAAACACGTGTTCTCACGACAGAGCATTAGCTCAGACTGACCGTTATTTTAAAAATGGCACATATATATACTCTTAGCCTATACGCGCGCGCCGCCGCAGGTGCGCATGGCCGATTTGGGAGTGGGGTCGGGTTGCCGCTTGGCCCCGCCCCCATCCAAAGCCGAGCGTTTTCGCAGTATAGTCGGCCGCCGCGCGCGTATGCATTCTTTGGCCCCAATAAGGGCCGCCAAACATATACATTACAATAATAACACATTTACAATATAGACTAAACTACAAGTACCGACGCCGCCGCGGCAGCCTACGAAAGCGATCTATTTCTTTATTGAGAGTCGGGGGAATTAGCACGAGGCCTGTGTGAGTCGGCATTCCTAAACTATTGCCGCGTCCCATACACTCCCCCCGTGCAGCTTTGGCATGTTACTGTGAGAGCTTCCGGGACGCGGGTCTTCCTCACGGACGTCGTCTTTTTCATGGTCCGCTGTCTTCTTCGCCGGGGAAGCGAGTATTCTCGTCACGCAAGATTGGCGGCTGAGCAGCACGGCGTTCCTAAACGGCGGGCTGGTGTAAGTGCCCGGGACGCACGTCTTGATGGTGACCGACACGTACTTGTCCGTCTTCGCCGGGGTGGACGGATGACGCGGCCCCGGCCAAACAGTTACGGCGGCAGGCCTGGGTCCAAAATGAGGCCAAGTTCCCCTTCCTTGATTGGGTGGCGCAAGCACGCGCCACTTCTGCCTTCGCGGCGAGCGTCCGGGAGGTAACTCCCGCAGCCACCGCCGCCAAAAAAAATGTCCGCATTTGCTGCGATGTTCTCCACTGGCGGCAGGCGGAGGCAGGCATCTTATTATCCTTGTCCGTAGTAGGCCAGTGGCGGCTGTCCGTTTTCGCCGCCCCCAAAAGGAAATGGTTGGGGCGTCAGCGGCGCCTCGTCCTCAGCCGACGTAGACGTCGCCACATGCGTCAGGGGGTGGTTGTTAAGACGTGTTTACCCGCCTCGGCGAGTAGCGTCTAACATACGTATCTTCTCGGGGTCTGCCTTTATCCTGAGCGTGGCGTGGAGAGCTCGCTTTATGGAGCGCACTAGCCTCATACCACGCTCCCCCCTGTGGGGCGGATGATGGCGGTATTGAATCGCCACTCCACACCGCGTAGGGTTTAGCTCTGCCAGCAGGCTTGGGGTCCTATCTTGCAGGTACTTCAATGCTGTCGTATGCATCTCTCGGTCGGCGCCTCGGAAGTTAGTAGTGCATTGTCCGAGTACATGAAGTGAGGACATCCACTTCTCGCGGGCCATCCTCCGGATTGCCATAATGCAGAGTCCGTAATCTAGGGACGAACGCCGGAGCTCGATGTGCACAGCGCGCGTCGTCCATGCAGGTGAACAGCGCCCCATAGCGCTTTTCCTTCCATCCTTCGGCCGATGAGCCAAAGAAATGATGGGGGGACAAAGATATCCAGCCCAAAAAAAAAAAAAGAAAAAAAAAAAAAAAATATCATATAAACACAATGGTGAATGGGAGCCTGCCTGTTGGCCACTCTGGCTGGGGGGAAGCTGGCCCATCAACGGGGGCCTCGGCCGGCTGCGCGCCCATCTGACAGGGCGCGCAATCCCGACTTTAGCTTCTTCACGGGGATCCCCTGAGTCCTGAGTATGTGCAAAGCGGGCGCGGGGCATCAGCAACAGTCCGCTCCGCTCCCGGTGTGGCCTCCCTCTTGTGTGTACGTGCTGCAACCACAGCCGCACGTACAGGGCAGTCATCCGTCCAATACAGGTGGGGCGTAAACTTTGCCCCGCAAAAAGGTCTGCGCGGCGCGCTGTCGGGTCGCCATGCGTACAAGCCCGTCCTCTTGTAGGAAGGGGGTCGTCTCATGCAGGCGGGTCTGCTCGGGGAATCGGGTTTCCATTCCGCAGGCAGCTCAATATCTTGGCTGAACGCCCTCGTCTTGCGAGCGTTCTCAGACCCACAGCAGCTCGGCCGCCCGGGTCTAGCGGCGGCGTGGAGCTCAAACCCTCCGCGGGTGGTGATGTAGGTAAAGCGATTGCGTGGGCAGCGTGCTCATGGAACCGTCTAAAGCACCCATGCTTGTCGCCCGGACGAAGCCTCGTCCAGGAGGAGAGATCGTTTCTATCGCGTGGGAGCGGATTCTCTCCGCTCGCACATGGCCCAATGTACTGCTCCTCGGGGGTTTCTTTCCCATCAGCTCGGGGGTCGGGTCGTCGGAGGGCCTTTTCCACTGGCCACTCCGATTCGTCCTGCAGGAGAAAGCGTGGCCCGCTGAACAAACAATCCGGCAGGTCGTCAAGTCTGGAGGCTCCTTGTCGCGGGTTCCCAGATCGCCGGGTTCTGTTTTGGTGGGGACCCACCTCCAGTCTTCATTCCGCGTGAGGTCATCTATCTCACCCAGCCGTTGCGGGGTTCGCGACGAACGTGGAATATTTTAGCGGTCTGTTCTTACACAGCATAGAACCGTGCTGGAGTCCCCGTCAAAATGTTGTCTTCACGACATTCGCGATCGTTTCTTTCTTCACGGTGGCTGCCATTCGCGCTGCCATCAGTGCAGCTTTGCAACTCCAATCGGGACGGAGAGTGGCTTCAGCGGCGCCACCATGCATTTTGGCCATCACAAAAGTGGCCGAGTCCGTACCCACGAAGTATGCCACCGTACAACAATGACTGTTCCGACGCGTCGCAAAACAGGTGAAGTGTACACGTTTCTCACTTTTCTACTTCACGGGAACACCGCGGTATCACACCAACCGTGGGGTACCTCATTATCGCGCACCTATTTCGCGCCTTCTCCTTGGTGTGGCTCCGGCAGTAGTGGCTGGTCCCCAAACGGGGTTTTGGGATGCACATTGGTTGTTCCACTCTTTGGCTCGCTGGTTCCTCGACTCGCGGAGCACGCGCTCAAGGCAGTGCGATAATCCAGACCAACGCTTCAAACACATATTCATCACGCCCACGCACTCTTCAGCTCCGCACTCGCCTCTCGCTTTCGTGGGGTTCTTCTGGCAACCAACTGCACAATGTCTCCGTCCCGTTGCCTGTGTAGACGAAGCTGTCATCCCTGGGGTCCCTCATGATCCCCCCCTGAACACGTTCCGTGGCTCACCACGCGCTCCTCGCCCGAGTGACTACCACCGTCTCCCCGGCACGCGCGTCCCCGCCTATGTCTGACGTCCCCTCTGCTCATGAAGATTGGTTTGAGGCCCACCCGGTCAATATGGATTCCTCCTATCGCTTGTACGAGGTCTCACCTCTCGCACCTGCGCTTCGGCTGACTCATCTTTCTCGGCGGCGTAAGGTAGTTCGTCCATTTACAATCTGGGATGTACTTACCGCCGCCGCCTCCCCGCTCCCCCCGTACCCCTCCACGGCCCGCCCATTCCGCTAGTGCGGGACCGAGGTTGCGAACATTACTGGTGCGCTCTGCTTGGGGATACACTCGCCGCACCCCCTCATCATCGAAGTGCAGACGTTTGGTGGGCCGGTTCTTGTCACTGGGGTCTCCAACGCCATAGTTAGCGCCTGGGCGTGTTGATGATCACTCCATCCGCGATCCTTATCCTCAGATACATCTCCTTGGATGTCCGCAGCCACAGCCACCTTCCCCTTCGCTGGGAACCGCATCAGGTCCCCAAGCAGCGCAAGTGGAGTAGGTCATGAGGTCCCGTTAAAACTGATGTTCGTTAGTGCGATGTCCGCCGATAATGGGCGGCCGGCATTCAAAAACGACCCTGGGATTTTGCCAGGCTGGTGTAAGGGCTCCGCACGGCTAAATTGCTGGCAGGTTCCATGTACCGGGGATTGGTAGGTGCCAGATTGTTCACTGTGTTTGCCTTCAGGGCGTAACACTTCCTCTAGGTAGTCGCGCATTCTATACGCCGTAGGATTCGCCAGCCGCGGTTATCTTTTCTTAGCGACCGTTCCAATGGAACGCAAGCGGTCGAGGGGCGCATTGTTGATTTTTGGGCAAGCGATGTCAATCATCCTTGCCCTCTCATCGCTCGCACAGACCCGCACTCACCTGCTGACCCGGACGGCAGTTGACTGGTGGGTGCTGCGGAGAGAGTTCCACTGCGCGCGTGTCCACAGCCCGAGCGTTCTACATCCGCGCGGTGGATCTCTAGTCCCAATTGAGATCCACTCAACGCGCTAAATTTTGCTCAGCGCTCTGTCCCGCGCTCGAGATTTTCCAAATCTTCGATCTCGCGCGCCTGGGTTGTAACGCACTCGGTGTCTTGTAATACGGATGTTAGGGGTCGGCCGTACGTTCACCCGCGCACTATGTGCAGTCACCACGGTGAGACGGGCCGTCTTTTTTGTAGATACGGCGAACAGTCAGGCGCAATTCAGTGGTGGCGTGTCCAGGCCGATTCAGGCATTCTCGGCCCTGGACACTGCGGCACGGGCGCACTAGGTTCCGCGTTCACTCTGGCGCGGGCCAAGTTCATCTCACGCTATCGTCTGCACAAGCACTTTGATTCTGACTATCACTGGTTATCAATATGTCACTGTATACGCACTGCGAGCGGATGGTGTTTTTCGGACATCCGCTCGCCACGGGTGATTGTCATTTCGGCGCACGCCCCGGTTGCACCGACGGCCGTCGGACCACTTCTTGTTACTCTATTTATAAATGTCACCGACGAGCCCTCGTCCAGTTATGGGCGTGAATGTTTACTTTGGCCACGCGAGGTACCTTTTTTCTGTGACACGGCTACTATCTTGAACGCGATCGGAGTTCTGGCTCCTTCAATTAATAAATCACTTGGCCCGTCTTGATCACTCTGGCGGGTTGATGGGGTTTCCGCGTGCAGCTAGATGGTTGTGGTGTTTGCGTCAACACAGTTGCACTTTTCGGAGCACGTCGGTACAGATCGGTTGTCCCCGCCTCCTGGGCTATGGATAAGCACACTCGGGTTGTCTTCAGGAAACGCCACCTGTACTTCTACGCTCCTTGCGTTGGTATCAATCACTCTGCGCGAGTGTGTGGCCCGTGCAAGTCGCAGTGTGGGCACCTACCGCTCTTTGAGTCTCTTGCACATGTCTGTATACTGCGCACGCTGCTTGTCACGGCGCGGACGGTTTCGTTGTTCTTAGCCGCGCCTGCGGCGGCGGGTGCGTTTGGCGCTGCACTTTATTGCCCCCGGATTTCTGGGCTCCATCCGAGTCTATCTCGCTTAGGAAGTCGGCGAGGTCACCGCGCGTACGATATTTAACTTCTCTTGGGGTACCCCCATACTCGGTTACCGGAACCAAGTCCCCACTGATGACCACGACGGCCAGCTTGTCAACCAGCTCCGTCAGCCTGCTTCGGGTTCTTGCCATGTAGTAGCCGTCAAGTCCCTCCCTCGGTGGTGATCACGTTCCTCTACGCGACCGCGTATGTCCAGAACGATTACGTCCTTCTATTGGGCGGGTTGACGGGTAGCCGCGGCAGCCGGTTGAATTGCCCTCCAGGGCCGCCACGCGAGTATCATGGGATCTCCGGTGTTGCCAAAGGTTTCCTTGCTAGCGCCTACATTACTTCTTGACGTTGTCAGGGGTGAATCAACAGACCCCAATACGACGCTTATCCGGCGTCCTCCCATGGAGAGCATCAGCCATTACGGATCTGTTGTTCTGCGTACCGATGGCACCATCTCTCCGTGGCCTCGTTCGAATATGAAGTTAATATGTAAAAGGTACTGCACTTCTGGTTGAACACTCCCGTAATACTCGGCATCTACGGTGGCGCCCCCGAGGCATCGAGGCGCATGCTGAGACGCCGGCGGTGCGTCGCCGTTCGGCCTGTACCGTCCACTCTAGCGCGCCGCGTAAACAGGCCATCCTGTGCCCGCTGGCGCGGCGGGCGAGTTCTTCCGGCCCTCGCTGGGAGGCTGTCGGTGTAAATAACTCCTCCCTCCGATGGTGAAGGGAAACCGCGCTTTGCGGGTTTGTTCAATGGCTTCGCCTCTCTGCGGCGCTCTGAAGTCAGCCTCACTCCCCTTGGAGGGCTGCTGGGTTGTCAACCGGGCCACGATTCTGCGTAGCAGGCCCTGTCGACTTCGTACCTATGGCGCATTCTCTGCGGGCGCGTTTCTTCAAGCTTACTCACCCTCTGGAGAGCTGCGGGTCCGACCTGGGCCCCTCGCATATGTCCCCAGCCAGGTGGCACGAGCCACGTTAGTCCCCGCGGCCCGAACGTAGGAGCCTGACACAGCGCCAGCAAATGTCCCAAGGTCCGGGGCGCGACCATCGGCGGGCTTCGCAATAGTTTCGAGCTGCGGCCCGTTTATGGCTGGCTCGATTGGGGGCCTACAGAGTCCCATATCTCGTGCATGGACTGTCGTCCATACGGCTCGTATTGCCTCACGCGGAACGGGCTGCAGTCCGTAGGGGTCCTCGCACCGCGTGGTCCACCTTCGTGGCTCCTCGCTGCGGCTGCAGATTCTACAGGAATCCTCGTCTCCGGCCTAATGTTTCTCGGCTCACGGAACTGCCCACTAGATTCCGGTAGTCTGGCGATCCATGACTTTCATTTCTCGTGTTATCAGCCTGTCGGAAGGACAGGCCTGGGTGCACTCTCAGCATCTCCTTGTATTTGGGCCGATGCTGGTGATGAAGGCGGTCATCCGATGAGCTGTTGGACTGGCTGATTCCTCTTACATGGCGTCCCGTTTCTTCGTCGCTCCATGTCGCGGCGCGCGACCCGATCAGTAACGAGGGATCGGAGACCTGTTCCAACGGCATGTTCACTGTTCATTCCGTGTATCGATCCGGTCTCGAATGGACCAAAATGTTAGCACACACCACGCTTACTTTACTGGCGGACCATAGTTGGACCGCCATCGCTGGCAGTTCACCCGTAGATCCCAGTTGGATTCCTGGTAGTATGCGGGAAAAACCGCCCTCCCGCAGACAGCACAACTATCGGGAACTTTTAGTTTGCTCGTCGGAAGGTTGGAGCAGCCTCGCCAAAGTTCATCATTGCTAGGTCTGAATAGAAACCACACACCCAGTTCACGGGCAGCGTAGGCTAGGCTGAAAGCGCGCTTCTGTTAATTGACTTACGATATCTATTGGCCAGGAATAAGGGCTCTCACACTCCGTTCACGTAGTAGAATTATTAGATACGCAGTATTACCGTGGATTGGTGAGTGAATCACAGGGGTGGTACTACGTCAGGCGAAGGGATAGGCAGCGGCGGAGAGATATAAAAACACGTGTTCTCACGAACAGAGCATTAGCTCAGACTGACCGTAATATTTAAAAATTTGGCACATTTTTATTTATACTCTTAAGCCTATTGATCGCGCGCGCACGCCGCAGTGCGCACATGGGCCGTATTTGGCGGTGTGGGGGTCGGGTGCCGGCTTGGCCCCGCCCACCGCCACCATCCCAAAAGCCGAATCAGCGTTTCGCAGTATAGTCGGCCGCAGGCGCGCGAGTATGCATGCTTTTGACCCCTATAAGGGCAGCCAAAAATATACATTACAATTATAACACATTTACAATTTATAGACTATACCTACATGGTACGACGCCGCCTGCTGGCCAGCATCGAATGCGATCTATATTTTTATTTGAGAGGCTAGCACGCGGCCCTTCGTGAGCTGTCGGCATTCCTAAACTATTGCCGCGTCCCTATACATCCATTTTAGGATTAATACTGGAATTAAATACTCAAAAATATGTATTTAAAGGCATTGACTTATAATCTGTGTATTTTGTTAATTTTCTAGGATTCCTCTTTAACCGCGAGCGTGTTCGAATCTCTGCTCTTCAAGAGGCTAGGGCGCTAGCAGTAGCAGTTCTGAAGTAGCGGCGGCGGGCAGCAGGCTGTGCTGAGGGACCTCACCGATCCAGGTGATTCGCTCCAGTAGGTTGAGGCGTTTGCTGGAGATTGTGCTGGCGCTTGGCAAACTACCATGAAACATGATAACAATCATTCAACAAAGGGATATTGGCCTTATATTATTTTAAAATTCTAGCTTTGTTTTTGTGTGATACAATTGTAATGAATACTGAAAAATTTCTGTGTGAAAAATCACATTATATTAATTTTTTTAATATTTTTTTCTTAATATCCTTTTTATTATTTTTCAGTTGGTGCGCGTTAAGTAACGCATCAGGGTCTTCCGTTTGGCTTCTCTCACACTGATTTGGCCCTGATTACCAAATCTAGGTCAGGCAGCAAATACTACGCTGTCCTCATTTATCTCGATGCAATTATTGGAGAACTGGTTTTAACACAACAATGACTGTTAGTCTTTTTATTAACCATTTCTCTACCAGCATTAATTTTACGGTGCTTGGTGGATGTATTTTGAATGTAAGATTGGGAGCCACACGTTGCTCTGTCCTGGCACACTTAAATTTTGCGTCCTCCTTATTTAAAACATTTTCACTATAATAATAATCACATTAATGGGATTGGCGACCTCATATCAGTAAGAGTCCATGCCAATGTATCTTGGCCCCGACTCTCTAGATAGTCCGTTGTCGAGTCATGGGCTTGTGTTTAAGTATTTCTACATAAGTTAGATTTTCTCAAATTGAGAATTTACAGCTTAACCAATTTTTAATAATGACAGTTCTACTTTTTGCTGGCATTTTCAATATTATATTCACGAGGACCCATGTTAGACTTATCCAACTAACGACCACCGACTTGTCTTGATAGATTTAGTCGGTTAACAAATGTGGTTTGTAGTGTACATTTGGTTTATATATCTTAGGTCCAATAAAATTGAAGTGGCGCTGCGCTAAGTTTTTTTACTTTTAGGAAGTAAAAAATTTATATTTGGGCAAAGGAGTGTTTGTTTTGTTGCGTTTGCACTTTCAATACTCCAAATTTCACTTTATGACTTTTCATTAATTGCCCACTGTAGTACCTTGCCGCAAATAATTTCATTCATTGTTTTCTCACACAAAGCCCCCCAATTTTTTTTTTTAAAAAAAAAAATTTTGTGTCCTAGC